>JAOWBR010162466.1:0-12148 GCA_028571145.1 Dionaea muscipula
CTACTATCAGTCATTTGATTCCGAAAGTGGAAAATCCATCAAAGGTTAGTAATTTCAGGCCAATTGCATGTTGTACTACGATTTATAAAATCATTGCCAAAATGATTTGCTTGAGGCTGCAGCGGGTTCTTCCCAGTTTGGTGGATCAAGCACCAAGTGGCTTTGTTGGAGGAAGGAGAATTGTGGATAATATTCTTCTTTGTCAAGAGTTAATGGCGGGGTATGATCGGAGAGGTATATCTCCTCGATGTGTGGCAAAGATTGACATCCGGAAAGCTTATGATTCAGTTAGCTGGAGCTTTGTGAGGGGACTGCTAGTGGAGTTGGGATTCCCGAGTAGATTTGTAATCTGGATTATGGAGTGCATAACAACAGTGACCTTCTCTTTTGCCATAAATGGTAAGTTGGAAGGGTTCCTGCGGGGCGAGAGAGGATTAAGGCAGGGGGATCCCTTGTCGCCATATGTGTTTGTTCTGGTGATGGAATATTTTACGAGGAAATTGAAGTGGGTGAGCGCCAAGCCTGACTTCAAGTTCCACCCGATGTGTAAGGGGTTGGGCATCACCAATCTATGCTTTGCGGATGATCTCATGATCTTGGCGAAGGCACATAGGTGTACACTGCAGCTAATTAAAGAGCAACTTGATCATTTCGGGCGAGTTTTGGGGCTAGTGGCAAATTTAGGAAAGAGCCATTTATATGTTGGTGGAGTTGGGCCAGAGAAGAAGCAGGAGCTTGCGGGTGTCCTGGGATTTGAAGTGGGACGAGGATATTTTAGATATCTTGGGGTTCCGTTAACAACAAAAAAGGTTGGTGTTGAGCACTTTCGGCCTCTTATTGAAAAGATTGTTAAGCGAATCACGAGTTGGTCTACGAGATTGCTTTCCTTCGCAGGGAGGCTCCAACTGATACAAGGGGTCTTCACTTCTCTTCATGTTTACTGGGCTCAAATTTTTTTAATTCCAAAGGAGGTAATTAAAGAGATTGAAGCGATATGTAGAATGTTTTTATGGTCGGGTGCAACTATGAATTCAAAGAGGGCTCTTGTAGCGTGGGAGGAGGTTTGCAAACCGAGGGGATTTGGAGGGTTGGGGATCAAAAGACTGTGGGATTGGAATGTAGCAATTTTGTGCAAATTCCTATGGGCAATTGCCATGAAACATGACAAGTTGTGGATTAGGTGGATTCACGAGAGATATTTAAAGCAAGATGACATTTGGGCATGTTGTGAGTCTAAGGGATCTTGGGTTTGGAGGGCTTTGTTGAAGGTCCGGGATCATTCAAGAACTCTGGTGCAGAATAGTAATGGTGGGTTGAAATGGATGTGTGCTTCTGTCGGCTCCTTCTCCATTCAGGAAGCTTATAATAAGCTGCACCCAATGTTGAGTGTGAAGGATGCATGGTGGAAATTTCTCTGGATGAAGGGAATTCGACCTCGTCAAAGCTTTATTTTGTAGCTTGCCTCTAAGGACAGATTAAGAACCAAATCAAGATTGATGGCGATTGGGCTCCTTGAGGAGGATTTGTGTGTGCTTTGCCGCAGGGTTAGTGAAACTAGGGATCATATTTTCTTTGAATGCCCTTTTGTGCAGGAGATAGTGAATGAGGTCCTTTTGGTGGTAAAGCTTCAGTGGAGGGCTGGAGCAGTGATGAGTTGGGAGAGGGTGAAATGTTGGCTACAGAATGTAGCCAAGGGGAGATCTGCAATGGCGATAAGAAGAAGAAGAGTTATAGCTACTGTTGTGTATGACGTTTGGAGGGAAAGGAACCAAAGAATCTTTCAATCTAGGGAGTGCAATCCGGGGGATATAAGTAGAAGAATTCTAGTGAGCCTTGATGAATGATTAAAGGACGGTTTCTGCTCTCTGCTGTGTTTCATTGCTCGCTGATTTCTGATGAAGATGTGGTGGTGTGGTGCTGATTTTGGTCTGGTATATTTTGTCTTCCTTGATGATCAGAGAGAGAGCTTGGTTTGTGCTTGCTTCTAATTGATTGCTGGCATACTGCTTGCTTGTGCAGGGGCTGTATAGAGGAGGCCTAGTTTTTCTGTTATTCTTAAGATGAGCTTCTCTTTGTTTGTGCAGGGAAAGTGGTTTTTTGTTCTGGTTGTGGGTATTGTTTGATTCTTGATTTCTTGTACAGATTGCCTCGGAGAGGTGATTGCTGGTGAGGATGATGGCTTTTGGTTTGCGGATTGTATAGTTTGTGGATTGGGGACTTTCATGCTATTTTGTTGGTTGTTGGAGAGTAATAAAATTTTGATCTTTTGTGTAAAAAAAAAAAAAAAAAATATGTCAGAGAAGATTTATATATATAATTCAAAATCGCCATATTTTGTTATATTAATATTAATTACGTGTTTGAACTCGAATTTTCCAGATGGGTGGAGCAAGAGAAGGAGGTTAAAGAAGGGATAGAATTAATCTTTGGTGTTTGCTTGCCGCTTGGGGAAGAAACTAGAAAGTGAGAGAAAAAATGCATAGTCACCATCTAATGCCCTTAGGTGGCATGGGGTCGTACACGTAGCTTGGATATACCTGGACCCGGAAATCAAGAGGATCAGGATGATGATTCGATCCGAAAACTTCTCATTCACTAAAAAATTTACGCAATTTTTAGTTTAATTTTTTAATTTTGAAATAAGTGCCATATATTTTTTACTTTTGAAATATGAGATATTACATGTATAAAGCAAAAGGTAATTTGAATTATTTTAAGATAGGATATTTTAGATTGAAAGATAATTAAAAAAGATGGAAAGATATGTCAGCCGTCAGATCGCACTAATAAAGGATTAATGAAGTTTTATATTTTAGAAATATTTTCGTAATTAATATAATAATAAGATATGTGTAATAAACAAAACATATTAAAAGATTTGATAAAGATTAAAAGATTAAAGAAAGATATGATGATGACAATTTTTTTTTTTTTTGTAATATTAATATTTTTAATAAAAGTAAATTTATTTAATAATATGTTTAATAAAAATTATATAATATTATACTCAATTTTTTTAATTTGTTGATGCGATCCAAATAAGATTAATATTAATATAATAAATTTTAATTATTTTATGATTTATATTTTAATTTTTTAAAAGAGTTATTAACGTATATTTTTCGTTCATTTTTATTTTTTAAGAGTATAGTGTTCATCGAGTCAAAGGTACGAATAATCTCTATCGTGCCGAAGGCACGGGTAATCTCTAGTATATATATATATATATATAGTCAGTCTCCAGAGTGAGCTTCTATTTTTCCAAGGGGGTGTGGACGATTAGCAATCATCAAGGGCCCAGTTTTCAAGGGAGTGTGACCTCATTTTTCAACCACTTCTTTTTTTTTAGAAAATATCTGGGCCCTTGATGATTGTTAATCCAAGGGTTGTGAGAAGTTCACACTCCCTTCGAAAAACGGAACCCGACTCTGGAGACTGACTGTATATATATATATATGCTTACATTGTTTGTGAGTTACAGAAAATGAAGAGTTGCAAAGATGAAGAGTTGCAGTTGCTAGAAACATGAAGAGTTGCAAGGAAATAAACATCACACTAATTAACTAATCTTTAATAAACCCGTGGATTGATTTTCGTTTGGAAAGAGTCCATATATCCTAATTTAGGTATTTTGGCCTTATTCACGCTCTTCAAAGACATAAAGTGTTGGATGCAAATTAATACCTCGGGAGGAGAGCAACAAGCATCTTGCAATCCAATGATACGAAGAAACAATGAAGAAGAAGTCATATATATGTATGTACATGAATCTTGCGCTAGGCAACATTAAGGCACCCGCTTTTCCTAATCTTTTGTCTGTATTCTTCTTCTTCCATGGTATCGGACATGGACTCCCCAGACGTCTCTGGCAACCAAATGACGAATAACCCACAAAATGCTATTCCTAATCCAAACACTACATACTGTAGCTGCGAATCACCTTGTCCAAAAGCAGCAATGACTACTGGGCTAATAGCACCGCCCAAGGTCAATGCCTGCCTAGCCATTGCCATTGCCGTATTACGGACACAAGTCGGGAACAATTCTACCATATATATCACAAACACGTCGAATGCCGTACATGCATTGAAAAAAGATGTTATTTCCAGCAAAATCTTCAGCCCTTCCATGTCCCTCGGCACAATAGCACACCCAAGACTGCAAACGCCGCAGACTACCGTAAGCACCAGGATTGCACTTTTCCTGCCTATATGATTCAGTAAAAAGTATGACATCACACATGCTGGCAGCTCCAACAAGGCATTCATTGCAACGCTAAGATAGAGGTTGAATCCCAGTTTTCCAACCCCTAACGACGTTCCAAAGTAGATCATTCCGATCCCAAAACCGGTTGTCATGACGGCTAGTAACCGTTGGAATGCCCATGTTCTAGAAACCAGGAGCTTCATCGCCGACGGCGTGTTCTTTTTGGGTGTGTCCTCTTTTATGCGGACGTGATAGGAGACAGATGACAGCCATTCAGCAGTCACAAGGTCGGCAGGTAAGAGTTTTGCAAGGATCATCCTGGCTTCGTCATGACGGCCAACCAAAAGCAGCCACCTTGGAGACTCGAAAACAAAGAAATGAGCTGATAGTGCGTAGAGGAATGGTGGAACTGAGATCAGGAGATAGAGAATCCTCCAAGAGCAACTTCTGCATAAATAAGCCATGACCGGCAAGGATAGGAATCCGACTGTGAACAATGAAAAGGCAAGCAGACCAACGTGACCACGCCGTTGTTTTCCCACCATTTCTGTTGCCATGACGAGTGCATAGGTTGTAACTGGTGCACGACCGAATCCACAAACAAATCTGAAGGCCGTGTACATGAAAACATCTGTTGAGAAAGCAGCCATGACATCACCTACAGACATCACAAGGCATGAGATGACTAGCATCTTTTTCCGGCCAAGTGATGAATCTGCAAGAGGGCCTAGGACTATCCCACCCACTAAGCAGCCAATGAAAAGAGAAGAAGCAGGCAGGCCAGTGAGGAGTGAACTGCGGCATTCAAGATTCCATTCGGATACGATGGATACTTGTGATGGCGAGTCCCAAGCCCAGGAGCCTTTCGAGATTTCACAGACATTTGTCCTTGAGTTACAGGATATGTCACCGCTGTCCTTGCAATGCCATGTCGGTGCAGCATCAGTGAAGATACTAATGAACACTTGCTGTGCATCTAAGGCCATTGTACATGATAAAATAACGACCTGGAAGAGTTGGATCCACCCGAGTTTATTTCCCATCCATTGCTCAAACGCTTGATCAACGGAAACACCATCTTTGGCTTTGAAGGATATTGGAGATTCTGCATTTGCTTTATCAGGCTGATCAAGAAGTGGAGTTGAGTCTACCATTTCCTCAACGTACCTTGATGAACTGAATGAAAGAAACAGATCGAGAATTTCATTTACTGATCACTTTGCCCAGAAACTTTCATTTAACTTAATACCACGATTTATCTTACTTTTCTAAGCAGTTGTACTTTTTTCCCACACTCGAATCTATGAAACTTTCAATATGCACAATTAATGGGGATCATCTCGTAATTAAGGGGATCCCCAGTTAGCGCAAGGGCAGGGGGAGGGCACACAAATGTACGCAGATTATTTACGGAAGAGGTAACTGGAGCTAGTTTTCAGCCTTTGCCGGCCTCTTAAGTACTATTTTTTAGGTCTTAAATAATACTAATAAACATACTGTTCTATCACTCTCAACTTTCATAGCCTCAAAGTCCTACAATTAAACATGTGTGTAACAGCATAATCCAGATGCCCATGAGCCAAACAGAAAATAAAGGATACGGAATCTCTTATCAAGAGAGCAACAGCAGCACATAACATCTGAAAAAAAAAATTGTAAATAAAAATTTTCAAGAGAAAAAACAAGGCCAGATTGCTGAACAGAGAAAACTAGGACATTATTATAATGGAAACAAAGTCAACAGCTGCAGCTGCAAGGGAATCACGACAGCAGAGCAATCATCAACAGTTAAGGCAAGCAGCAAAGAATGCTCCTTCAATCAGCTGAAATCGTGGATCTCATCTTTGTATTTATAGATAGAAGTCTGTAACATTCCATCCTAGCTTCAGCTTTCCTCTTCCTGTATTACATATTCTGGTACATATACAGTGGTATGGTGCCATTGCAGGTAGTTGGATGAGTTGAGTTGTTCGGTGAGCTGGTCGAGTGAGTTGATGGCATAAAGTGGTATGGTGCTCGAGGTGTTGGTGACGTTGGCAACTACTGGGGAGGGGGTCGATATATCTGACATGGTGGGAGGGATCGATAAGAGCTCAGTGGAGATAAAGCTCTGATACCATAAATGGTTTTGAGTTTCGACAATCTTTTCATTGACTGTGTATCAGTATATGTACTCTGAAGCTAGGATGGAATGTTACAGACTTCTATCTATAAAGACAAAGATGAGATCCACGATTTTAGCTAATTGAAGAAGCATTCTGTGCTGCTTGCCTTGGCTGCTGATGATTGCTTTATTTGATGTTGCTTTGCTGTCGTGATTCCGCTCCAAACTTTGTTTCCATAATAGACATATATGATCTGAGCCAAATATAAACATTTCTGCAAGCGAGGGGAAACTGAGAGGCTACATGAGTCTGATCAGGAAAAACTTACACTGTGGACCGTCGGCCGACCACTGCCCTGCCCCGGTTGCTTAGATCAAGGGGATAAAAGCAAGAAGTTGATCTTGATGCAGAGAAGTCTGGCTAGCTCTATATATAATAATATGACAATATAGGTAGTAAGAGCATCACAACATAGGATAAAATTTAGAGTTTTTTAAGTTTGTGAATAATGAGAGTATTGTGTCATGATTTTTTTTTTTTGTTGGAACTATAAGCTTGGTTAGTCAGCTTTAGTAGTTGATATATAGTTGTTAATTGGGGTTAAATTTACTTTTGAGCCCGATAATATAGCGTATATTTGATTGAGTACCTCAAAATATTAATGTTTCAATTTAGGACCTGAACTATTAGAAGAATAGTCAATTGGGTCCTCTCCGTTAAAAATTAAACAGAATTGCCTACGTGGCAAACGGTTTTGCCACGTGGCATGCCACGTCAGCTTCAAAAAAATAAAATAAAAAATTCTAAAAAAATAAAAAAAAAAAAAAAATTAGCCCGAACCCGGATCCGACCCTGACCCCGACCACGACCACGGACCCCGACCCGGATCACGACCCCGACACCGACTTCGACCATGACCACGGACACCGACCCCGACCCTGACCATGACCATTGACCCTGACCCCGACACCGACCCCGGACCTCGACACCGACCCCGGACCTCGACACCGACACCGACCCTGAACCCTGACACCGACCCTAGACCTCGACCCCGATACCAACCCCGACCCCGGAGCCCGACACAGACCTTGACTCCGGACCCCTAACCCGTCACCGACACTGACCCCGGACCCCGACACCAACACCGAACACGACATCAATCCCGACCCCGTACCCCGACACGCACCTCGACCATGTCGGGATCTGGGTCGGGGTCCTGGGTTAGTGTCCGTGTCGAGGTCCGGGGTCGGGGTTGATGTCGGGTTCGGTGTCGGTGTCGGGGTCCGGGGTCGTTGTCGGGCCCGGGGTAGATGTGATCTTTTGCGTATTCGGGCGAGATTTGACACAATTTTAGAGCTCGCGGACTGCGCGTATTCCTAAATCCCAAACCCAAATTTTAGGCGGGTTGGATCGGGTTGGGCCTTTGTAAAAAAATATGGGTCGGGTCGGGCCCCTTGTAACAAATGAAACCTAAACCCGGCCCGAAAATTTTTTTCAAGTTCAATATCATTTCCAAACCCGCTAAAAAAAATAGTCGGGCTGGACGGGTTGGGTGAGTCGGGTTATATTGATTACCTCTAGTCCAGGGTTGATGTTGGGGTTTGGGGTTCGATGTTCGGGGTCCAAGGTTCGGGGTCCGGGTCCGTGGTCGGTGTCGGGGTCCGGGGTCGGGGTCGGTGTCGGAGTCCGGGGTCGAGGTCGAGGTCCGGGGTCGGTGTCGGGGTTCAGGGTCGATGCCGATGTCGAGGTCCGGGGTCGGTGTCGAGGTCCCGATCGAAGTTCGGGGTCAGGGTCAATGGTCATGGTCATGGTCAGGGTCGGAGTCAGGATCGGTGTTCGTGGTCATGGTTGGAGTCAGGGTCAGTGTCCGTGATCATGGTCCGGGTCCGTGGTCATGGTCGGAGTTGGGGTTGGGGTCGGGGTCGTGGTCCGGATCGGGGTCCGTGGTCGAGGTCGGCGTCCGTGGTCATGGTCGGGGTCGGGATCCGAGTCCGGGCTAATGTTTTTGATTTTTTAGAATTTTTATATTTTTAGAATTTTTTTTTATAATTTTTTAGTATTTTTTTAGATTTTTTTTAGAATTTTTTAATATTATTTTATTTTTTTGAAGCTGACGTGGCATGCCACATAGGCAATTCCGTTTGATTTTAACGAAGAGGACCCAATTGACTATCTTTCTAATAGTTGAGGTGCTAAATTGAATCATTAATATTACGAGGTACTAAATCGAATATAGATAATATTATCCGGTTTTGAAAGTAAATTTCACCCTTGTTAATTGTGTCTGTTACATTTGTGTGGCTCACATTAATTCGAGCAGTTGAGCAACGAGTGGTGCACGCTGCATGAGCTATATTAGCTTTAGAAATATGTTTGGTATAAATACCATCTTTGTACTGATTCTTGAGGTGGTTGAAATACATAACAGAATACATTCCTCGCAGTTCTGGTTTTTCTCTTCTTCATTTTTTGGTGTGATAGTTTTTAGAGCGTGATAAAAATATGGATGAATGAATAGTGAGATATATTTTATAATCATTTTTTGAATGAATAAATAGTAAATTTAAATATAGAGATTTTTCGAGGATATGTAATGGTGTAATGGGTGAATAGTGAGAGTAGTATCTGATAATTTTTTGAGTGTAAATAAAAATTTAAAAGGTTGATATTGTTGAATAGTAAACTGGTGTGGATGTTCTAACGGATCATGTGGCAATTTCATTTCATTGCACAACAAGTTCACATTTCACTCTCTATTCTCTATTGAAAAAAAAAAAATTTAAAGTAAGGGGATACACGACATGTGATGATGAAACCGCCGTGTATTCTTTATTTTAGAAAACAATTGAATTTTTTTTTAAAAAAATTTAAAATTTAAAAAAAATAAGGGATTAAATGACGTTTTGATAATAAAACCGTAGAGTGTTTCCAATTTAAGAAAAAAGTAAGTGAATAAACGGCAATTTGATGATAAATCCGTTGTGTATTCCAAAATTTTTTTTATAATTTTCCGAGGGATTAACGACGAAATAATTAGCGAAAAAATTATTTTATCGGTAAATATCGAGGGATTGGTTTCTTGTCGTTATTTAGCAACCAAAAAATTTTGTAAGTAAAAATTTGTCGGTAATTTGTCAAACAATTATGAATAATCGTTCTTGTAGTGTTAACTAAAGAATGATTATGAATAATAATATAAAATTGATGTTATAAGTACGAGACAATAAGAGATCCGATTTCGTGGACGAAATCTTTTGTATAGGAGGGGAGGATGTGACGTCTCGTCACCTAATTAACGATAAATAATAATTATTAACATTAATTAAATATTAAATAAAATTATGATGGATAATTAATTCATTAATTGAGGATAACTAGTTAATTATAATTAATTATTATGTGTGTTAAATAGGTTGCAAATTAAATAAAGAAAATAAGTTAGCCTAACAATATTGTTACCCAAACTATCCTTGAACCTTATGAGAAATTACCATCTTAACCTGGTCTTCGGATTTCCTTTATTCGTCAACCGTGACTCTACCTCACACCCACACAAATTCCAACCAATCAAAATATCTTTATCACTTTAATATTTCCCTATTCTCTTAGAGCATCGATATCAATCTTACCAAATTTTTTAACCAAATTAATCGATAAAATTTTTTAACCAAATTAATCGATAAAATTTACTTTCTCTATTTCAACTATTCATTTTTTAAAATCTTACAAATTCAGATTTTCTATTTTAGTTAACCAAAATAAAATAACTTTTTTTCTTTTAAATTAATCCATACAAATAAACATAAAAACAAAAAAATAATAAAATAATTTAGCGAGTGAACAATACCTCAAATTAGACGAGATACTATTCATTGGTTACAAATTCGGCAATTTGAAGATGAAAATGGCGAGCTCATTTTTTGGCTTTTAGTCATATTTTGTGGCTTTTAGCCAAATTTTTTTGCAATTCCCCAATTTGACGAGGGTGATGTTGATGCTTTTACCGAATCAATTATTTTCTCTCTCCTCCCTTATTCTTCTCTACCTCTTCCCGTGTTCCTCGTTCTCCTTTTTGAGCTCTGCTGTGTCGGCTAGGAACCACCGAAGGCCGACGACGGCAGTGCATGCCACGGGGACGACGAGGAGCAGTGGGTGGCGACACGGCAAAGGTGAATCATCGAGATTCTTGGGCAAACCGAGGAAGAGTCGAGAGAGGGAAACCAAGTGGAATGGACGAGATCTAATGATTTCTGATGGTCGGAGCGCGAATCAATGGAGGTAAAGCCTAAATCTGGCTCTCCTTGCTCCGATCTACTAATTTGAAGTGTTGATTTATGGGATTTGAGATAATTTTGTATAAAGATGAGATTTTTATGTATTTGAGTGTTTTGGATCTCCGTGGTTGTGTGTGGTTGGTGGTGGTGGAGTCGACCGTGTGGTGGTGGTGGCTTGCTGGACTGCCGTCGGCCAATGATGTCGCCTGGAGAGCTACTCCAGCTCGATAGAGAGGAAAACAGGAGAAGGCAGAGGCCCTGTGGCCTCACCATACATACATACATACATAGATACATATACATACATACATAAATAAATACATATATACATACATATGTGTGTGTGTGGTGAGGCTATTTTGACACAATCTTTGATACTAAATATTTACCGTTGAATTTGACACATTGAACGGCTTGGATTTTCGCTTAGGATTTTTCATTCTCTTTTTTTGTTTTTTGTTTTTCCTTTCCTTTTCTTTGTTATTTTTAATTTTTCAAAGAATTTAAGTGATTCATCTGAACCATTTAATGGGGCAAATTCAACGATAAATATTTAGTGTCAAAGATTGTGTCAATGATTGTGTCACAATATCCCCTCCCATATATGTGTGTATATATATATATATATCTATTATATAAAGCATAAGACATTTTGAATTGTCTCCCCCTAAATATCTTGAGACATTTTAGACCATTGGATGATAGAAAAGAGCGGGAAATGATATCAGTCGTCGGATCAATGAGGGGTGGAGTGAATAATAAAGCTGGGTGAGTAATAAATTGAGGTGGAATGGGTAATAAAGTGGGGTAAAATGAGTAATAAAGTGGGGTGGACAATAAAGAGGAGTAGGGTGAGGGAAGAGTGAGTAATAAAGTGGGGTAGAGTTGGTAATAAAGTGGAGTTTAGTTGGTAATAAAGTAGGATGTGGTGAGATTTTTTTTATATGTAATATTTATATTTTTAATAAAAAATAATTTTTAATAATATATTTAAAATTTTATATAATAATATAGTCAAATTTTTTAAAATGTTGAGATTGTCCAAATAAGATTAATATTAATATAATAATTTAAAATATTTATTATTAATTTATGGTTTATAATTTTATTTTTAAGTTAATTTTTTGAAAGAATTACTAACGTATATTTTTACGTATATTTTTTCGATGATTTTTATTTTGAGTGAGTGGAGTACTTATCGTGTCGAAGGAAGAAAAAAATAATCTATATTACAAAAGGTAAAAAAATTAAAAAGAAAATCAACCAATATAAATAATCTATATTACAAGGAAGATGAGTTTTTAAAAAAAAATTAAAAGGGAGATAAATAAGAGAAGTCTATATTACAAGGAAGATGGGTTTTTAAAATAATTTGAAAGGGAGATAAACGAGAGAAGATAAATAATAGCAGATAAACATTTGTCCTACTTGTCATAATCTTATAATGTGATTGGCTGATTGCTTTATGGAGAGAGGAATAAAAAAGAAAAGGAATAAAATCTATAATAAAAAAATACAACTCAATTCAAATCTTATATCTCTATTAACTTATTTTCTTATAAA
>JAOWBR010162477.1:358-12148 GCA_028571145.1 Dionaea muscipula
TTGCGAAACAACCCCGGGCAGCCGCCGAGTCACCGGAGGTGGCCGAACTCCGGCTCCAGTAACCATCAACAGCTCCGGCAGGCTTAAACCACCACGAAAACCACCCAAAGCCACTCACAACCGCTAACAACCACCACTCCATCGGCTGTGAGTAGTCCAGGCCGACGGAGGACTCCCACCACCGACAGACCATGTTGGTCATCGGCCAAAGGTCGCCTCCTGACCTCCATCCCACCGGCGGCAGCCCCAGACGCAACCCACGACCACCACAGCAACACCAACCGACACCCATAAAACCCCAATCATGAAATCATAAAAATTCCACGAAATTAACTACAATATCAACAAATCGGAACAAAATTAGCTAGGATGTAGGTTATACCGTGGTAGATAGGTCGAATCGGAGTTGTGGTGGTCGTCGCCGGTGCTGTGGTCGTCGATGATCGGATATCGCGAGCGAGGAAGATGAACGGACTTCTGTGATTTTAATTAAAATAATGATCGAACAATAGTATACTACCATTCGGTCACTTTTTTGGCATCCGAAGAACCTTACGGTAGTATACTATCGTTTTACTTCAAGTATTTCAGTAGTATATTATCGTAAGACTAAAATCGTCCAAAAAAAATGAGCCGAGGTGTGTCTGGCTCAAGATGTGTACCAAAAGTAACTAACATAGAAGAATGATAATTTGATAATTTATTTTAAAATCCAGAAATTTTTTAAAGAAAATTATGTTGTGTTTAACTAAAAGAAGTACAGGTTTAAGCAAGCACTCATTATATTGATCGTTTGGGGCGCCTAAATCGTCGGGCGGGCCTTGATGATCTCCCTCTCTGAACTCTGTAACGTTTCTCAATTTTAATTTCATGTTTTTTAATCCATCTCCTCACCGTCCAAGTGTTCTCGCCCATGCAATCGTTATCCCTCTCCGTTAGGGTTCCCCACAGTACTCTCTCTCCATCTCCCTCCCGTCATCAATCATCATCCACACCACAGCAGAGGAAAACCTGAAAAAGAGAAAATAAAATAAAAAAACAGAAAATTCCTAAAGCAGAGAGAGACCATGGATTCCCTTTGCTTACCTAATAGTACGAGTACATTCAATCACCACTCATCGCTTTCATCGAAACCCTAATCACTTCAGCTCCTAGGGTTTTCTCCTCCTTTTGAATTATCTTCTTCTAAATCTTCCACAAAAGCCGCTGGTTCTACTTCTCTACTGTTTTTTTTGCTTTCAGTTTTGCTTGGGGGAATCGGCAGAGGTTTGAATTCGCCTGGTTATTGCAGTGACTATGCTGGTTAATCTGTTGGTTTAGCTTGATTTGTTGAATTTAATTGAGGCGAATTTTATCTCAGTTATGGATGGATTTGAAGAAGAAGGGAGTACTATTCGTGATGCTATCGGACTTCAAGGGTCGGTCCAGTTTGGTCATGAATCCTCAGGTTAGGTCGTTTCTGGATTCTTAGCTTTGGTATCTGATTTCAGCTGGATACTGTTTGTTTGTTGAACTTCATGCTTTTCAGTGTGTGTGGTTTGATCATCAAGACGATAGCGAATTGGTCGGATTTTGAGGTTGTTGAATGGAGTTATATTAATGTTCATTTAAGCAGAATGCTTGTTTGATTGCACAAGGGTTTCTAATTGAAATTAGAGCATAGTGGCTTGACTTTGGCTTAGCAGGCTTCTTGCCGTCACTGTGCCAACTGCAGTAATGGAATAAAGACCAAGTGCAGTATTTCCTTCTTCTTTTTCCCCCCTTGACTCTACTGTTTTGAGTAGTTGACGGCTATGCAAACAACTCAAAAAAATGGGATATTGTTGCATTGACAGAAGTGGACGCTATGGTTGTAAGATGATGCCAGCTGCTCTGTCCCGCTGCAGCCAGCTCCGGTGGGGTCGGGGCCACTCTTATCCCCTCTAATTTGTCTGCACTACTTGTTGCATATTTTGTCCTCTCAGTTCAAACCTTAGTACATCCTCTTTGTCGTATGTCTCTTGAAAGTGGTGATTGCAATTTTTTTTTATCCATAAGGCCTTTGTTTATAAGATTTTCATACTAAAATTTGCTGGCAATTAGGTGTTTTTTCGAGGATTATTCTCATCATTGGTAAACTGAAGTTGCAATGGGGGAGTAGGGTTTGCATTCCTTTATACCTGCATGCCATCACTAGGTGTGATAAGAAGCACGCAGATTGTCACTTTTTTCAGTCAATCCTCCCTTCTGCGCCTCTAGATGGTACTGATGCATTTCTATCTATTACTGACTTTGATAATGCAGAGGGTGCAGTCTTTGATGCTTCACAATATGCGTTCTTTGGTAACGATGCTGTTGAGGAAGTGGAATTAGGAGGCTTAGAGGACGAAGAGGAGGATATTCCGACTGCAGGATTAGAGGAGTATCCTTTTGATCAGGAAGAGGTCTGTTCAAGTTCTGTTTTCTTTTATAGTTTTTTGAAGAGATTTTGCATGTGCTTTTTTCATGTATGTGCTATCAAATTCATAGACAGCAAGGTTGAGCACGGGGTATCTGGACTTACCATGGGTACTTCTGTGGTTATGTTGTGCAAAAAGAACCCGTAAGCCTGTATAATCCAACTATCATCAGATGCTTATGCCTCCATGTACCAATGTCTGATAAGTCTGCATAGTTAGACTGCTTTAATGATGACAGTAATTGGCGACTTGCAAAATCAAGTTATGAAATATAATTATATTGCCTTGCAAGCATTGAAGGCTTGGAGCTAAGTTAGATTAGATACTGATAGAGTTAACAAAATCAAGATAAAAGAGTAAATAGTGAGCGTGAGAGCTAGATCAAAAGTTGCACCTTTGCAAGAGTTGTTTGGAGACTGTTTGATTTCTTTCTCTTTCCACATTGTGACCTTTGCTAGAGAAAAAGGAGGTTGTCATCTCCTAAAAGTATGAAAAAATGGAGTAGATTAAGGATGAGTAGATTGTCAAGGAACCAATTCAACGTAAAGTTTAAGCTTATGATGGAAGGCATAGGAAATGTTTTTATGTCTTCATGCATCCCCCGCCCGATGCCTTGTGGCTTGATTGAAGCATGAATCATGTATTCACCCTCTTCTCTCAACTTTTATAGAATGTATTGGTTAATACACTGTTTTAAAAGGCGCAAGGCGCACCAAGGTGCGAAGGGTTCCTAGACTCAGGGCACAGGGCGCAGGGTGCAGGGCGAAAAGCGAAAGGCGAAGGTGTGCGTTTGATCAAAGCGAGGCACACAAAAAAATTAAGTATTTTTAATATGCGAGGGGAGAAAAAAAAATAAGCATCAAATGATCACTAGCATCACACATGATATAATATAGAAAGCCCAACAAATGGTCACTAGCTAATAAGTACTAAATTAAGTGAAACAATATAGAAACATAGTGTGGCACAATTTTAATCAAAGCTAAGTTTCCAAGATAAAAAGTTCACAACTTCAAACAACAAAAATTCTTCATCAACAACACAATCACTCATCATGAAGTATAAATAAATTTTCTTTATTCAAATCTTCATCCATATCAACACCAATATCTGTTTCCACATATGTTCTCCATATTCTCCTCATTGGTTGTTTCAAATAAATTATCTCTTCTTTTTTTTTGTTTAATTATAAAATTGTTAACTTTAACCTAAAAATTTTTAGATAAAAAAAAACTGAAACCCTTGCCCCACGCGTGCACCTTAGGTGTGCGCTTGATTGAACACGCCTCGCCTGAGGGTATGTCAGGCGCTATAGGTGCACCTTGCGCCTGAGGGGCACCTTTTAAAACACTGGATTAATATGGTTCTAGTTGTAGTTTACTCCCATACCATATAGAATAATCAAGTCTACCGAAGCTCAAGCATAGGACAGGAGACCCTCTAATTGGATTATATCATGGTTGCCTTGGTGCACACATGTTGTTTGGGCTTGGGCCTTGGAGCATGGGTTGTGCATAAGCCCTTTTCTCACTATTGTACTCAATAGATGGGATTGTAGGATTTTGATCTCATGACCCCAAAGTCATAGTTTGCCGTGGTACTATGTTGAAAAATCAACGATATCCCCAGGTGAAGGTTTCCTGGGTTAGGATGACACAAGGGTTCATGATAAAGTGCAAAACATGTGAGGGAGGGGATTAATTATTATTACATTTGTTTTTTCCTTTTTTACATTGTGTGCTCTGTCTGGAAAAAAGAGGCCCGTTCCAAACTTTTCTGTAGGTCATGCGGAATTGGCAATTCTGCTGTTCGTGCATGATGCATAGGAAGACATTTAGAATTACAGTAGTATGTAAATTAATTCCAGTTTGCTTCTTGGTTGTGTTTAGAGTTTTGTTCTCCAGTCCATCCTTGAATTCGTTCCATCATTTTGTGGTGTGGAAGTGTTTGTATGTACTAAATAGAGAGCAAATTGTGCATCGAAAAGCATAAGCTCTTTTCTTTTGCAGCTTTATACTTGGGTCCTTGCATCCATGTGCAAGCTATTCTACAATTTTGTTGAGGTGCAAGCTGTTCTACAGTTATCTTTGAGATAACATTTTCCTTGACTCCTCCCAGTTTTTCCGCCTTTTTTTTTTGGTTCAGTTTCCTTATTATGATCTTTCCTTTTAATGTGATTTACTCAAATCTTCGTTTGAAAAAAAATACTACCTCATTCTTGTTTGGTACTTAACTCTGTTCATCCTATCAGTTGAGTCATTACGGGTAAGTTTTCTCAACAGGTAGAAAAGAATGCATATCATATTGAAGATAATAGCAAAATTCGTAGGGCTGTAATTAATCAATGTTTTCTATGTGGAATTGAACAGCACATGGATTTCAGTCTGCTTTGCAAAATCTGATGGGCTTTTATTTAATTATCATGTGTTATGGTGATCCAAGATCTGTATTGGGAACATTGTGGTACACACACATATTTAAAGACTAGATGATCAGTGAAATGTACTTTTATTGCCTTTCAGTATTTGGTGGGAGAAATGGTGATTTCTATGGATATATTTGGAGGCAGAATTTATCCACAGTGTGAGGTTTTTGCTGGCTGAAAAGCCACTTAGAGAAGTGTTGTTAGTTTTGCGGATATTTGGGCTTCTTTAGGTTTAGTGTAATAGCCCATCATGGAGGCCCATCTTTGAATTATAAACAACATGGGGTAGCTTACAACTTCCCATTATTTTCTCTTTTACTATTCATATGGTATCAAAAACATCACCAACCCTAAGCCATTACAAACCCTAGCCTCCACTGCCGCCCTAAGAGGTTGGAAGTACGCTAATAGTGGTGTATTTCATTATTTGACACTATTGGGGTGTAGAGCATGTTGGGTTGCTATTCCATTCCGACCGTTTAGGTGTCTGACGCAGCATGTGCCCCTGTGTGCCTCCATCGCTTTTTGTTTGCTGACACACGCACCGTCATGTGCCTCCGCGCGTGAACTCCACACGTCGCTTCTGCCTTCATGCATTGCCATATTTTTGAACCCAGGAGACTGAATGTTCTCCTTAATGTCCTGGTTCTTCCTTCTGTTGATTGTACATATTTGTCCTCTTTGGTTGAGTTTTTGCCTTGCTCTAGTTTCTATTATGTTTAAAATTCTTCTTCGTTAATGTGGTGATTGAGTTTTCCTCCTTGCTTGTTGGTTCTTTGTCATTGTCGATTGTCATGTGTTTGTGAGTCTCTATGGCCACTATAGATGTCCCTGTCGCTATAGAGTTTGTTCCTACCTCCACCAAACTCACGGACATACATGTTTGGTGGTCCTGTGGACGTGGTTGTGGTAGAGTAGGTGCCTGATCTTTCTATACCCATTGTCAGTGTCCGGGTCACATTGTTGAGACTTGTCTTCATGGTCGACCTTCTGCTACTACTCCTGCTGGTGGTTGCTCGATTTGCTCATATTGTTGAGTCTTTAGACATAGCCATGATTGGTGTTTCAAGTTACGTAGTCGACCCTTTGCTCCTTGGTATGCTCATGCAACTTCTGTGGTCGATTCCCCTTCTAATGATTGAGTGACCGTGTCTACTTCTCACCCTTCATCTCATTTTACTCATTCGGCTGCATACTTGTTCTTCCCCTTGTTCCTCGCTTATTGATTCCGCGGCATCTGACTGGTTCTATACATATGTTGTGTGATTATTCCCCCACTTCCTCTCATATCCTGATATTGGATAATTGATGGCTCATATATTCAAGTCACAGTGATAGGGAAAGTCTCTTTTACTCCTCACTTTATCGTATGTTTTATACGTTTTTGCTCTTCCATTTAATTTATTATCGGTCAGTCTGTGTCTTGACTCGAAGCCTTGTTCTTTGGTGATTATTGTGATTTTTAGGATGTGTTGACAAGGAAGACTATTGGTAGGAGTTGATGCACATAAGGACTCTACGTGATGAAGACAGAGTCATCTATCGTTGCTTGTCCTAGCATCTCCACCACTGCTTTGGATATCTACTATCATCTTGGTTATCTAACACTTTCTAGTCTTAAGCGTTTGTGTCTTGAGGTTCATTGTTTGTCTCACCTCTCTTGTGAATCTTCTCAGTTTGTCAAACATCATAGAGTTCCTCCTTATGTGTAGACCAAGCTTGTGCTCCATTCGAGTAAGTTCATTGTGGTGTTGGGGGACAAGCTGTTGAGTCGAAAGTTGGTTTTCATTATTTCGTTGCTTTTATCGATTGTTATACTTGATGAAGGATTGTTCAAAGTTGTTTTCCATCTTTATTGCTTTTCATGCTGAGATACAGAAACAATTTACTCTACCTATCCGTGTCCTGAAGAGTGACAATGCCCGGGAGTACTGTCACATACTTTGTAAACTGCATGTCATGCTTTGTTCTTTAGGGGCAAATTCCTCACTGTGTCCTATTCCCGGAGACGCCCTTACATCCACTCCCTCCTCTCTCGTTACATTGTTTGGTTATACTTGTTATGTCCGATATATTTGCTCTCAACTTACCAAATTTGACCCCAAATCCCTTTGATGTATGTTCCTCGGCTACTCCTTTACACAGAAAAGTTACAGGTGTTATTCTCCTGATCTATAGCTATTTTGTGTTGATATTACTTTTGATGAGTCTATCATTTTTGTCTCTTCTGCTCCTTGTGATAGATTGTCTCAATCTTTTTCCATTGTCGATCATGATGCCTTAACTTATAAAGTATTCAGCGTCATTTCGTAATCACATGTTCCTCCTTAGCCACATGTCCTACATGTATATACTCGTGGTCCTCATCAAGTCGTCTCTTTGATACAACTCTTCCATCGGTAGCGTTGGATTCTCTTCTCATAGATGTTCCTGGTCCGTACAAGCTCCTCGCCCCTTAACTCTCCTTCCTGTACTCCGACACTTCTCCTTCCCGATCTGGATCTCTCTATCGCCAAGGCAACATATAGTTACATCACTTATCTGTTATCTACTTGCATATCATATACTTGTGCCACTTCTTCATTGTAGGCCTTTATATCTGCCTTGGAGTCTGTGTTGGTTCCTCGCACATTATCTTAGGCTCTTTCTATCTGGTCCCAGGCTATAGTTGAGGACATGTACGCTGTTGAAGCTAATCAAACTTGGGATTTGGTACGGAAATAAGGCTATTGGATGTAAGCGAGTTTATATTGTGAAAATGAATCCTGATAAGGCTGCTGCTCGATTCAAGGTCCATTTGGTGACCAAAGGATATGCCTATGTTTACGGTGTGGATTACATCGATATTTTCTCTTCTGTTGTGAAGACGGTCTCTGTTCGCCTTCTTATATCTATTGCGGTGTCTTTAGGTTTAGCTTTGCATAAGTTTGATGTTAAAAATGTTTTTCATCATGGTGATTTGTGTGAGGAGGTATATTTGGAGCAATCGCTTGGGTTTGTTGCTTAGGGGGGGGTCTAGTCGTGTATATCGGCTCAAGAATTCTTTATACAGTCTCATGCATTTCAGAGCTTGGTTTGGGACATGCAGTTATGTGGTGTTGAAATTTGGTTTAAGAAGGTCAACTTAGGATCATTCCGTGTTTTATCGACACTTCACTAGTGGGTGTATATTCTTATTGCTTATGTGGACGATATTGATGTAACTGGTAGTGATACTTCAAGAATTGCTTATTTGAAGGGCTTCCTTTAGAGTCAGTTTTGTACCAAAGACCTTGGACTTTTAAAGTATTTCTTAGACATTAAAGTGTAGTCCGTTGCAAGCGAGGGATATTCTTGCCTCAGCGAAAGTATGCTCTAGATTTGCTTCAGGATGCTAGTATGGTAGGCGCAAAGCCGAGTGACACTCGTATGATCCTTCGGGTGAAACTTGCACATGGGGATGGCGAAATATATGATGATCCTGATAGATACAGATGATTGATGGGTAAATTGAATTATTGCGCAATCACCCGTCCTGACATTGTCTTCTCTATTAGTGTGGTTAGTCGGTGTATGTCTCATCCTCGAGTTCCTCATTGGGATGCAGCCCTGCAGTACATTAAGGGACATGCTAGTAGGGGTTTATTCTATAGAGATCATGGTCATCAACGTATAAAAAGATATTGCGATGTCGATTGGGCACCGTTTGACTGAGGATCCGCCATAGGTTATTATGTTTTGTTGGCGGGAATCTAGTTTTGTGGAAAAGCATGAAACAATCAGTAGTTGTTGCCAGATCCAATGTGAGTATCGTACACTTGTACATTTGACTAGTGATGTTACCATCTCCATCATCAGTTGCTTGACGAGTTGAGATGTCTTGTTTCTCTCTCAGTATGGTGCGACAATCAATCTGCCAATTCATATTGAGTCGAATCTATTCTTTCCTGAACGCACTCAAGTATAATGAGATTGATTTTGTCTTTTTATTTGGGAGAAGTTGAAGAGTGGAGATATTAGTCTTAATTAATGTGAAGACGAGTGAACAACTTGGTGATATTCTCACTAAACCTCTAGCAGGGAATGATTAATATGAATGCTCCAGTTTGAAGGAGAGTGTTAGTGAGCTATTTGGATATCTAGGCTTCTTTGGACTTAGTGTAGCAATCCATTATGGAGACTTATCTCTAAGGGGGTAGCCTTTCTTTGAGGTTACAATTTTGTTGAGGTGCAAGCTATTCTATAGCCTCTGGTTTTTTTGGGTTTTTTTTTTTGGTTCAGTTTCCTTATTAACTTACCCCCCTCACTTTGGATATTGAACTTCGGATCTTTCCTTTTAATGTAATTTCCTCAAATCTTCATCTGAAAAAAACTACCTTGTTCTTGTTTGCTACTTGATTCTGTTCATCCCATCAGTTGAGTCATTATGGGTAAGTATTCTCAGCAGGTAGAGAAGAATGCATATCATATTGAAGATAATAGCAAAATTCTTAGGGCTGTAATTAATCAACATTTTCTATGAGGAATTGAACAGCACACGGATTTCAGTCTGCTTTGCAAAAGCTGATGGGCTTTTATTTAACTATGATGTGTTATGATGATCCAAGATCTGTATTGGGGACATTGTGTGGTATACTCAAATATATTTAAAGACTAGATGATCAATGAAATGTGCTTTTACTGCCTTTCAGTATTTGGTGGCTGAGTTTATCCACAATGTGAGGTTTTTGCTGGCTGAAAAGCCTCTAAGAGAAGAAACTATCCTATCCTATCTGCTTTTTTTTTTTTTTTTGTCCATATGAGGTTTGGCTGCTGCTTGGTGCATGCATGAGCGCATGTGATGTGGCTGTCTTCAATTACCAAGGATTGTTTGTCTCTTGTTTAATGCAGAGTATCCTTGAGAATTCTTTTAGTGATTAAATGAAATGCATATTTTAAATTGCTAGCTTTTGTCCTCAAAAATCGAAGGAACATTATCTGAGTTGTCTTTGCATTTTGGTTATATGCAGGCAGATGGTCTAGGATCTTTATCTGAGATTGATGATCTTGCTTGTACTTTTCACGAGGTTAGTTTTTAAGACTAATGATATCACATAACTTTCCGTTGGGGAACAATCTTAAATATTTGGCATTGGGATACGTTTGGCATTTCTATTAACTTTGAGTGTGTACTTGCCTTGCTAATTCAAGGTATGATATTATTGTAGCGTATAAGATCTAATAGATTAAAACCATCTTACATTATCTTGTCAAAGGAGTAAACTCTTGATGCTGCAAAAAGTTATGAATTTATTGATGGTTGGTCTTCTGCATTCTGAGTAGAAAAAGTCAGTTTAGGTCTTGTTTCTGGTGTCTTATTTCTTGGTCGAACTCCTTCAGTTTCTGGAAGTTTACCTGCCTTGGTTTAATTCCTTAGAAACATCAGCTGCTGTACTTGGTGCCTTTAAGATTAGCATAGTGCCTTAGAAAATTATTTCACTTGCATGAGTAGTTCATTTTAGTATTTTACTTTCAATTGCATAAGAAATTCAATTCACTTGCATAAGAATTTTGAAAGTTGTGGAGTTTAGACTCTTTTTAGCTGATCGTAATTGGAGTTGATGGTGACTGTTGGATTCTACAAGTTATGGGTGGAAGTAAATCAAGAAGATAGAGAAAGTGAACCTGAACTGGCCTTTTTCCTTCTATTGCCCATCCTGTTGGATGGAAAATTTGGTTTTAAGGATAGATTTTCCATCTTTTATATCATTTTCGCTACTGCTGTAGCTGATTTTTCTTTGTGATTTTTCTAGTTTTAAGGAGAGATGTCCCTTCGTCCAAATTTTTTGTTCAAAACCTAAACAATAACAATATTTCAGGTCCTAGTCCTAATAGGGTTGTCTACATGATGGTTGTTAAAACTGCTGGTCAATACGTAAGGATGTCCAGTTTCATGTTTCAAGAAGGCTGGAGCTATGCCCAGTCGATTGCAAAATCAGTTTTTGTGCAAACTCAGTTGAAATTGCGAGTTGGCTCAGTCAGAATTGCTGAAAATGCGCACAACTTTCTTGTTTGTCTCTTTATTGCTTTCTTCTGTTTGGGCCTTTCATTTGTCATTCCAAGCTGCTTTTCCAATTTTTGCTGGTGGGTCCTAAACAATAGAAAATAATATAGAATGGAATAGTGAATGGAAATGCATAAAACACAAAACTTTACCTGATGGAAGCTACAACCACAAACCAGATTGTAAATATTATTCTCTTCCCATTCCTGATTTACTAGTCTTTTGGGGGTTTCCATGGAAATTGCTTGTTCTCATCCCCATTATCCAAATATCATAGTTCTTGGCAACTCATACTTGTATTTTATGTCAATTTGTTGTTTCTTGTAATTGTCACTGTGTAATTTGATGTGTTATCTGTACTTTTGTCGAATCGTTAAACAATACATGGATATAGTTATTTGACACCCATTTTATATAAGATGTAGAGCCTTACGCTTTTACGTTACAATTTTACATTATTATTCTATGACCCTCCCTCCATTGATTCTAGGTAAGGAAATGAGTTTGGAAGCCTTGGTCTAGATGGACTTTAAAATAAATATAATACATGAGTCTTTTACTACAAGCTTAATATTTTGGAAGAGTTGGTTTCTTAACATGGTATGAGAGCAGGCGTGACCCCTATTTATTTAGTATTTATGAGATGGATCAGTGCACAGTTTACGCTTTAAGTCCAAAATAGGTATTCATGTGAAGAGACATGTTAAGATAAATATAATACATGAGCATTCTACCACAAGGTTGATCTTTTGGTAGAATTGATTTCTTAACATGGACTATGACACCATTCTTTTCTACCTTGTCCCATGTCCTTCATTAGGTTATAATATGCCACCTATGTGATCCAGCGAGGTATAAAAGAGTCGAGTCGAGCCGAATATCTTTATAAATGAGCCAAACTTGTC
>JAOWBR010162488.1:0-12148 GCA_028571145.1 Dionaea muscipula
AACCCGGAAACTCGACATTCGACATCCGGGTCCCGCTCATTTATGGCGTCAAAATTTGCCAAAAAATATTGTGGAAACCTACATTTCCAACAATAATTATGTTGGATTAGATAGGATTAGTAAGAAGATGAGATTATAAGAAAAAATAAAATTTTAAGAGAGTATTTGATTACCGTATTAGAGAGGAAAGCTGCAATGGCATGTCGAAGAAGGGGGTGGTTTGCGGAGGTGATCTATCAGATTTGGTGGGAACGGAATTGCCGTATTTTTCAGCGGACGGTCATGGATGCCAATGCTATTTGCTGCAGAGTTACCCAGAATTGGAGGGGACGGTAATGTTATCTTCTTCAGCCAGGGGTTTGATTGTGTTGAACTGGCAGGCCTGATGGTGGTGATTGCTGGCCTCCCTCTGTTAGGGTGGATTGACAGAGGGAGAGAGTGGAAGTGAAAGGGAGCTTGTGCGAGGAATGCTCTCGACAGGTTCTGATACAGTTTTGTTTTCTGTTGTTTGAGTTGTTGGTTAGAGTACTGGATTGGTGATCCTGTTAAGGGAGATTAGGAGATTTTGGTCGATTGTATAGAGGATATGGATCTTAGGTTGTGTTGATGGGTAATAATATTTTTTAACTTTCTTTGAAAAAAAAAAAAAAAGAATTTTAAGAGAGTATTTGATTATGTTGGGATTAAATGTGGGATTGATAATTTTAAGAGAGGATTTTGACTTAGTATTACTAATACCTAGTCCCTATGATATTAGTAATATCAGGGCAAAGAACATTATAATCACATGGTATTAATAATAATGTAATATCATGCCATTTTTTTAAATCAAACAACGAGTTAACAATATCATGTTAATATAATATCAATCCTCGGTACTAAAACGATTATCAAACAAGGCCTTTGAATTAGTACCCATGCATTCTCCACCTCGACAACGAGTGCAAGTCGGGATTTCTCCACGCAAAATCAGAAGAGGGGAACTCAACTCATGCTGACAACTTGGCATGGGTTTGGGTGCTTGGGTGGCCGTGCTTGTTTTTAGGCCGATTATTGATTATAATGATGTCTCTGCTCTGAACTCTCTCTCCTCTATTTGGGCACCCTGCAAGTGGCTTCCTCAGCCCTTTGAAATATTCAACCAGATCAAGCAAAGGTCCCCTGCAAGAGCCTTGCAAAGTGAAGGAAGAAATTAAGAGCGGGACACAGAAGACAAAAGTGAAAGAAGATGGCGACTGAGAGGAGGGTAGGTGTGGCGGTGGATTTCTCGGCCTGTAGCCGCAAGGCCTTGTCTTGGGCAATCGACAACATGGTTCGTAAAGGGGATCACCTCATCCTCATCACCGTTCGATCTGTAGCTCATTATGAGTCTGGCGAAATGCAGCTTTGGGAAACCACCGGCTCTCGTTTGTCCCCTTCTTTCTTCTTCTCCTTCTTCCATTGAATCCATTATCCATTCCAATTGTCTGCTAAAGCTTTCAGCTCTGTGTTTTTTTCTCCTCTTCTAGGGTCTCCGTTATCAAGTGTGATCTTGATTTCTAGTTGTTCAGTGTTGCTGCAGTTTTCTTTGCATGATCGACGACCTAAATCATGAACGTATGAGTAATTGTTGATCATCAATTTAGCTTGACGATTACTGAGATTTGGGTCAGATCCTAAATGGTCACCGGTTCTTCTGCGATTTTGGCTTAGAGGAAGATATGACACAACATGATGTAGCCGACCCGTGGATGGGATTTATCCCGTCTATATTGCTGCCCTCTAGATGCATGCCTAACTATATGCAACGCCTTAGAGCCAGAGCCAGAGCCAGAGCCATGCCAACCACACCCACTTGAAAATGTTAAGCACGGTTGATAAGGATGAAATGTTAAAAAATCAACTGCACTAGAAGGTCAATCTTTGGGGTAGAAGACTCATAAATTATATTTATCTTAACACACCTTCTCATGCGAATGTCGCTTTTGGCCTATTTCATACCAAGTGTTAAATAAATGGAGGTGACGCTCGTAGGATTCGAATTCGTGACTTTTGATCACGTCTGCTCTGATATCATAGGTCAATATTTGGGGTAGAAAGTCTATAAATTATATTTATCTATCTTAACATATAACCCATTAAGCTTAGATTTAATATCAATTTCTAAATAAAAAACGATATGAGATTGTGGGTATTACACTATATGACTCCATTTTTATGATAGAAGCTGCATGCAGATGGTGATTATGGCGCTGGGGTATAATCCCCTGTGAGTCAAGGACACAAATGAGCAATGTAGAATCTGATTCTAGATCTTTTTGTTTTGTTTACTCCTTGCTACTTTTGAGACCATGAACTAACTCTATATGAGATTGCCTTCAGTTGCCAGAACAAAACAATTCTTTTGCTCAGATCATATAGTGGACTCAAAAGAGTTCTTTATCCAAACTAATAAATGAAGAAGTAATGAAGATAAAGAGCACCTCTCTTTGTTACTCCTTTGTAGTTCACTTGAATTCATACTTCATATCGATCTTGATTGCTGTTAATTTGGCTCAAATCAATGGTTCATCCACCAAAGGGTAGTCAATGTTTTGAATCATGTTTGGAGCTATGGAGTTAAAGCTGAGGAGGTGCAGGAGGAGGAAATAGACCAAGGAACAGAAAACAGGAATAATCTGTAGTATGTCGAAAGGATTTTTGATTTTTGATTTTTTTTTAGGGATAACAACCAAAGTAGAGAACGATGTTGCTCTAGGATGTAGTAAATGATTTCGAAGCTTGTTCCTTTGATGAATTCGGTTTAAGTGTGCTCTCTTAGCTCTATTAGCTGACATATACTTTATTTAATTGTAGTTGGATTCATACCAGAACTAGTATTGTGTCGTGGTCATTGAAACAAACTTGAAACTGCTGAATTATTGAGATTGTCCTTTCTCTGTTTGCTTTACTAAGAGCAACTCCAATACAACAATGCAAATTTGTCAATCCAAAGCTATTTTTTGACTATGAACAGTAACAATTTGCTATAATTTGTCAATGTCACTCCAGTGCTATCATGTTATATTTTATCATTTTCGGTTTTATACCATCATATTTTGGCTATGAATTCATTCATGTTATAATTTGTCAATCCAAGACATTTACATTACCAAATTTGGCTTTCAATATAACAAAACTCTATTTTGCATAGCCATTTTGCTTCCTATTGGAATGAGTTATAGGACAGGCAAAGGTAAAATTTAGCAATAGCATGCGATTTGCCTATCCCATTGCACATAATATCAGTAGCATTCTACTGCAATTTGTTGATAATTATATATTTTTCCCCACAGCTTTCATCCCTCTATGCGACTTCTCTAATAGAGAAATCATGAAGAAATATGAGGTACAACCCGACCCCGACACCCTTGAACTAGTGAACATGGCTGCTAAACAGAAAGAGGTATGATTTGTTTTTATTCCTCCCATTTTGTGGTTTTTTATATTAGCGACAATTCTTTCTTTCACGATTGTATAAAGAAGAATTTATCTTGGAACAGATTATTGTGCTACTGAAGATCTATTGGGGAGATCCTCGTGAAAAAATATGTGAATCTATTGAGAACATCCCACTTAGCTGCTTAGTTATCGGAAACCGGGGACTTGGCAAACTTCAGAGGTTAGAAATACGAATATCTCACCCGTTGTTAATCTTTACCTGTTCTTCATGGATATGAAAATTGCTTTGGCTATGGATTTCATAAAATTTAGCATATATGTAAGAAAAAGTTGAACTTGTACTGATCTAGAGTTAACCTAATAACATGCAATTGCAAACCACTAAAACTTATGCCCCGATTGGATGTCGTATACATAAAAGGTGTATTATGATATCCCTCGGTATTAGCCTAATGCATGGTTTGATTGTCCTAGGTGTATATGCATATACACCTTCCATATACGTCCTGGGTGTATAAAATTACTGTTTAGGGTGTATTATCTTTAGCTAGACCTGAGGCCAGCGAAAACTAATACGTCTCAAATAGTGATTTGTTCCTCTCTGTATTTTACATTGGACCCCACCTTATCCCCCTTCTATATTACTAAACCACTTTTTGGACATCTTAATCTTCCTTGTATAAACATCACATCAATGGGACTCATCCTCCAAACAAAATGCACCCTATATATCTTATCTTCCCTTCATAACTAATACATCTTATCTTATCCCTCATCCAATAAGCCCCTAAGTGTGTTCTCACTTTTACTGAATTCACTGAACTAATCTAGATTAGATATTTTCTTTTGACAGGGTTCTTCTGGGCAGTGTCAGCAACCACGTCGTGAACAACGGAACCTGCCCTGTTACTGTGGTGAAGCAGCCCCAGTAGCCTAAGGCTAAGTTCCCTCTACCTGGCTGGCTTCTGCTCAATAAGTCATGTATTGAACATCTTCTCTTGTTTGAAAGAAACCCTAGCTAGTATGGCGTTACGCTACTTGTGCTGACTAGCGGCGAAATAATGTGTAAACAAAATCGGCATTTAAATGCATGCATGAGCTGAAATACATGATGCAAGTTTTTCAAAGAATCTTGAATACTTTGGAGACAAGAAAGATGGATACAATCAGCAATAGGAGCTATATTTGTGGTAAGGGTTCTCCTACCCCTCGCAGTATGTCCCTAATTCGATACTTCTAATCCCTGAGGTGAAATCCCCTTTTGGTGCTCTTGAAGAAATTCGCCCAGATATGGGGTGAGGTTTCGATTTGACCTAACCTCTGAATTAGGTATGCAGACCTGTAATTGGTGTGTTTTTTGGGCTGCGATGATCAAGGCGGACTATCAAAGGGGATGGGCACGGGCTCTACGGAGTTTATCCAACCTCTTGGCCTGATCGAATTATGACGAACGGAATATTTTTCAACGGGGTGGGTGCATAGTTAGTTATCCTTTAACCTGTCATCCACGGTGGGTTCAACACTCTGGTTCAGCCTTTTTCCCCATCAAAAAAAGAAAATTAAAAAAGAACTACTGTTACATTTTCTTCGGTCAGTGAGAACAGAGAAGGTTCTTTGATGTGGTGAGTGAGCAGCTTCATGGCTCAGGACGATGACCATGGCTAGATTAGATAAGACGGCGAGTCACTTACCGGTTGGGTCAAATAGACGAAATTAATGTTGAAAAAACAACGGAGTGTTTTGTGGACACCCCTTGTGGTAGGCCTGATCACGGTTTTGGAACCGTCGATCACGGTTTCGGAACGGTCGTTTATGGTTTCACCAAATAGAGAAATCGTAACCGCAACTTTGGATCATACGGTTTCGCATGGTTCTAGAACCGTCGATTATAATTTCGATTATGGTTTCGAACCTCCGACTTCACAGTTTCAAAGCGGTGCTTAATAAAATTTTATAGAAATAATTTTAAAAATTTGGATTATGACCTGAAATTATAATTTTGTGTATATATGTATTAATTAATCTCGTATTCACTCATTTAATTAACACAATAAACAATCAACTAATAAAAACTAATTATTTTAAAGAAAATATGTTAGATTTCAAAATTAATAACTAAAAAATTTATATTATATTTATTTACATACATTCCTTATATTATACTAGCGGTAGCCCGTGCCTTCGACACGATGAATGCTTTTACTAATTTATAATATAGATGATAAATTATATAGTAAAAAATAAAAGAAAAAATAAATCAAAACTTATAATAATAAAGTAATAATAAAAAAAATAAAATTGTATGATAATAATATTTTTTATTAATTTGATAGATTTATTAACATTTATAAAAATATTTGTAATCACTCTATTAGATGTGGTATCAACCTTTCATTGGAATAAAAAATATGTTAGAGATGATTTGTATATATAATTCAAAATCTTCATGTTTTGTTATATTAATAATTATTATAATAATAATTATTATTATTTTCATTAACTATAATAATAATAACAATAAAACAATAATAATTAAAAATAATATTTATTATTATACATTTAATATATATAATAGGAAATATCATTTTAATATTATCAATCCTAAGGTTTAATTCCAACACAATCAAACACCCACTTACGAATATTACATTCATCTTCTTACTAATCTCATCACAATCTCATCTTCTTACTAATCTCATCTAATCCAACACAGTTATATATCAAATGAGGCCTATGGGTCGACCATATTCCATTGTAATAAATTAACAACAGAAATGAAGATGACTGAAGATTAATGGTTAAAAGTGATTATAAATTCACAGACTTATCTTGAATTGATTCAGTTAAAACAATAAATATGAGAACACTAATAATATATCCATATTTATGATAATGAATCAACTCTGGAGGATTGAGAGATTGTTTGTGTTCGATACAGTCATAAATAGGGGGGGGAAAAAGCATGTATATATAGAAGTCGATAAAATAGACACTTCAATATTTGCTAAGTGTACAAACGTTTCGAATGAAATGGTTAGTGTACCTACACTTCAAATAACCAACACCTCAAGCACATTTCATTTTTCTCATATGAATTTATTTCTTCCTTCTTTCTCTTCCTTTTACATTGTCTCATGTATATACGTGTGTAAAGGAGATGTATGTAAAGATAAGATAAGATAAAATGATAGTTTTACTGATGTAACAATCAGTTGATAAAAGTGAAATTAAGACTCCCCATGAATTTTATATCAACCATTCTCCAATATCTAACATATATCACATGTTTTTAGATACTCGTAGATACTTATTAATGTTTATACTTTATAGCATTCCTCCTTATATAATATATAAGAAACTTTTAATTAGTTAGTAAATTACCAACACACATTGAGGGTCTGCTCGCTATAATTTTTTATTGGTGAAACAATAATATATTACATTTTCACTAAAAAAATTAAGGTAGTATACTATTGTGTCTGATGAAGCGGTGGTATACTATCATAATTATATATTTTAATGAAAAAGTAGTTTTATAATTTATACTCGAAAAAAATACGTCACATGGACAACGGATGCCCGATATACATGGACGGGCATGGGACCGCACCACTGACACGTAGACATGTGACGTGGACGAACGTAGACCCCGCTGTCGACAACAATTCCACCAAGTCGTCCGACACCAATTACCCATACGGCCATCGGTGCGCAGTCCAAGCCCAACTGGCGAATGTGCCCAAGTCCAAATAAAATACGAGTACATTCCAGAATGTTCCTGAATAAAAGTCGAGAGCGGTACGATAATTTCATTAGTATCCTTCCATCTTTATAAATAGGATCCCTAACTTTATTACTCAGTTTCTCGAGTAGGTTGACTGAATTGAACACACCCTTGCTCTAGCTCTCAGTTTCCATTAATTGGATCAAGTCTAACTTGAACATCAAAAGGGTATTCAAAAGGAACATTAATTGCTCGATGTCCTCTACGTAGTTCATCACGTATGCAGCAGAAGAACAGGTGTCATCCGTGTGACGTACAACATCCTTCCACGTCATCACAATCGACAGTAATGATTACATTTTGCCGTCGTCCATGAAAAACCGCTACAAAAAGCTACGAAACAAGAACGTAAGCAGTCAAACTCTGAGCCGACGACGAAACCGACTTGCAACCCGCTGTTAAACTCCGAGCGATCGTCAAACCAGCTCGCAGTCCACGTTCAAGAGACAAGCTCCACATATCACGACGACAAGGCGAAACACTCCCGACCGCAAAAACATAAAACCCTATATCTTAACTCTGAACAGAATACGCGAAGAGATTGAGAGGTAAATGTTATATCCAGAAAAAAGAAAAAATACGTCATGCACAAGATAGAAAAAAACTTATAAGATATGTTATAAAAAAATATATTATCACCCGATTAACGAATTTTTATAAAACAGTGTTTATTAGAACCTATAGTTAATAGATAGTTTCATACAAAAAATCCATTTAAAGAATATAAAAAAAAAGTTTATTTCTTTCATCGGTAGCGGACTAACCTATTGATTGACAGTCACCTTTTAATTATTGATCACCAAAGAAACCATGGAAATTGGCACCTATCGCAACCTTTATTGAACAATGGTCAAACCACTGAACAGATTCTGTTTTTTCCTGAAAAAGAAAAATTAACAAAGAACAAAAAGAGAGAAAAAAAAAAAAAAACAACAACAACAAAGACAAAAAGGGGAAGAAAACCCTTGAACGCTTTTCTCATTTGCATTGCGTACGTCTGCTTGAAAGACTTCCGCCGTCGACTCCGCCGTTCCTCGCATCTTCTCCTGCTTCACCCCCGAACTCAATTACCTCAGGTGATTTTTTTCTGTTCGTCCCCTTTCCCTTTGTGATTTGTTGGTTGTTGTTGGGTTCCATTGTCAATTTGTCACGATCCCTAGCTTTCTTGGTGCTGTAATTGATCAAATCCCCCCAATATTTTACCCTTTTGGAACTCCATCGTCCATCATCCATCATCCTCCTGCCCTTGCAAGGATTGAAGTCGAATTTTGGGATTGCTGCTTCTCTGGATTTCTGGGTTCTTTGATTCTTTTTGTTAAGATTAAGAGTTAGGGATTGCAGATTTTTGATTCTCTTTTCCTGGTCAACGTTTGTATTGATTGATTATCGGTGGTGAATTTTCGGCTAGGGTTTCCTCTGCTGATTTGGGTTTTCCTCTCTTTAAAATTTGTGCGTGTTTTTTCTTTTGGGTGTGATGGTGTTGTGTGCAGGTGTAAATGACTGCATACATCTTCAACAATCACCACCAGATTATTTTGTGTGATTACCGTTTCATCAAGCGCTTCAATATCTTGTTTCACAAATTTTGAGACGACTTCTCCCTTGATCCTTCCGTGCTTGTTAGAACTCGTATCTATCTCTAGCGAGCAGTCAGTGGTTTCGGAGGATTGAAGGGTTTTCATATCGATAACCACTCGTTCTCGATTCTTGATTCTCAAGTGCTACTTGTTTCACTTGGACGGCTACTGCTGGGCCTTGTGGGAAGGAAAGAACCAGAAGCATAATACTGTTACTTACTACCTGCTTAGCTTAACTGATCATTTGTAAAAGGAAGAATTGTGACTGCCAAGTTAGTTTGAGATGGCATTGGCAGCTGGTTGTCTGATGCCGGGTTTTCGTTTTCATCCAACGGACGAGGAACTGGTTATGTACTATCTCAAAAGGAAGGTGATGGGGAAACCGCTTCATGCTGAAGTCATATCGGAGCTTGATATATATAAGTTTGAGCCATCCGATCTTCCAGATAAGGCCTGCTTGAAAAGCAGGGATCTGAACTGGTATTTCTTCTGCCCTCGGGGGAATAAGTATGCAAGTGGAGGGAGAGTGAATAGGGCAACTGAGTTTGGATTCTGGAAAGCAACTGGGAAAGATCGGTCTGTTTGCCACGACAATCGAACCGTGGGCAAGATTAAGACCCTGGTTTTCCACAGGGGGAAGCCGCCTAAAGGGGACAGAACTGACTGGGTACTGCATGAGTATAGACTCGATGATGACACTCTTGCTGCTGCTGGTGTGATACAGGATTTTTATGTGATTTGCAAGATCTTCCACAAGAGTGGTTTAGGCCCGAAGAATGGGGAGCAGTATGGGGCACCCTTTGTGGAGGAGGAGTGGGAAAATGATGATGATGAAATTGGATGTGCATCTACGCCACCGTCCCCTGTCAAATGTGATTTTGCTAGTAATATTGGCACCTCCTCAGCCCCCGCACGACAACAATATGGGTTGGCTGCAAATGATGACACTTCCATTGTGGCGAGCTCCTCCGAAGTAGTAGTAGTGTCATCTATGGACCAAGGGAACCACCAATACCATCATCCTGCAGTGTCAGATGCTGGTGGTGGTGGTCTGGAACAACAAGCAAGCAGCAATCTTGCAATTGGCGGCATCGATGAGTTGGACAGGATTCTGGCGATGTTTGATGATAATGATGATGTTTCGAGAACAAATGAAGAGGAGGAGAGCACTGAATTGCTTCCGCCTGCTGCGGAAGTTGGCAGCATTGATGTGTTTGCTCAGCTGGAAGATTTGGGTGATTGGAGATGGCTGGATGAAAACCTGCGGGCTTTACCTTTACCAAGCCCATGGGAGAACAATTATCTAGATGAGCATCAATTCTTGGAACTGAATGATCTTGTGTAAAAGTAAGAATAAGATAGTCCCTCTACTTGGTGTTTGTTTCATTCTTGGGATCCAGTGGATGTTCTCGGCATCCATTGCCCATTTGAACCCTGTGATATGTTTTTGTGAGCCCATTCGCCGGAGAGGAGAGGTGGTGGGTGGTGCAAGCAGCAAGCAAAGCAGCTACTGCAGTCTGCAATCCATGGGTGGATCTGGATCTGGATCTGGATCAGGACTTGTTGTCTTCATGTTCTCTTGGTGGTGGTGGTGGTGATCACTGATCAGGGCATGGCTGCCTCTGGCTTTGTTTGCCTTTGCTATTTCTCTCAATCATTGTCAGACACTTAATTCTGTAATATAACAATGCTGGTATCATTTCTGTGACATTAGTGTGATCTAATGGTAAGTTTCCTCTGTTGCAGGAGATGCCTGCTCTGTTTTTGGATTTGTTGAAAGTTGAAATTTCACTATGAGAAGTAGTAGAAATCTCGACTTGATAGGCAGCTAAAAAACATACGGGATTTACATGTATGCGCTCACACGGTGGATTACATGTGCAAGTGTTTTTTTTTTTTTTTTTCTTTTTTAAATTTATAAACACCACACGTCGTACGATGTATAAACCAATATGGGTGGGGGGTGAGGGACCTGAGGTGGTGATGGTGAACCATCGCCCCTCCTTCCTCGTCGTCTTGCGTAATTGGTCTCTTTCATCACGGATGGTTGCATTAGTCGATAGCTCAGCGGAGAGCCTTTTTTCCTCTTAGTTCTTGGGCCAGCAGCTACTAGCTAGTAGCTAGCCACTCGATGTGAAAATGAGATGACTGGGCTTCCATACATCCATATACATTGTTGCATTTAAATAATTGTGAATTATGTATTATATTGGCAAATAATGATAGCCTTACAATACCATTTTACAATATGCAAAATTTTTACGATATGAACGGAAAGATATGTTTAAAATATAATAATTAGGGTGCATATGAAAAATTGTTAAAAAATAAAATTGAGAAAGACTTGATTTTTTTTGGCATAATTTGGACCGATTTAAACATTATATTGAACTGATTGGATCCGAAATTATTTGGGAGAATCCGAAACTTTAAAATGTATTTTTAAGAATATAAGTGAGAAATTGGGGAAAAAAACACATTTGGAAAAGACTTAATCCGATCGAAATAATAAAAATGTTGGTATAAATTATAAAAGCTCTTTGGATTGGGTTCTTTTCGGGATTTTTTCGGTTTATTTTATGCTGATTTCTCTTATACATCTTTAAAAATATATTTTAAACATATCTAATGGTTCGAATCGTGTAAAATTATTTCGGATCCAATAAGTAATATAGAATTTAAATCGGTCTAAATTGTCTCAAAAACCGATCAGAACGAGTACTTTTCGGTTCTATTTTTTGACGATTTCTCACGTGCATATATACTTAAAATTATATTTTAAACATATATACCAGTTGGGATCGTAAAAATCATGTCATTTATATATTGTAAAAAGGTGTTGTAAATAGGTGTTGCAAACCTATCATTATTCTGTCTTGGCTTCAACGAGGTCCCTCCCACCACCCTCTCCTGGGAACATTAATCTGATATCTACATGTATTTGTTTGCTACGTCTCGTTTAATTTTCGTCGCCTCTTAAGAAAGGTGATTGTCACTCTCTTTGAGGTATGAATCCAAGGAATGAAAACTGAATATTACATACATGTTTACACATGCATATGTGTTGAAGGCTTCTCATCTTTGAATGAAATATGAATACACTATCATAGACGAAATATATTATTATTATTATTATTATCATCTGGGTGAACATTATTAATTTATATATAGACGAAAAGCAGAACAAAAAGGGGAACCTAAACAAGAAAGAACCGATTACAAGATTCCATAATTATTAAAAAAAATAAGTAAAACGAAAAAAGAGAACATTGAAAGTTGATCTATCGATCACCATTATATATATACACTCCCCCTTCTAATGCAGTCATCCACTTTAAAATAGTAAAGTGGACTTTTTTAGGTCATT
>JAOWBR010162499.1:0-12147 GCA_028571145.1 Dionaea muscipula
TATCATATTTTTATCCGAAAAAATTAAAATTTTGTCTTGAAATACATGTTTTTGTTAGGAAAATCTTCCTCTCCGCGATTAAAATCATCTCCTTTATAAGGAAAATCGCCCATTTTTATTTTCGTGATGAAAAGCGTACCACCGTTTGAATTTAAGAGATAAAAATATAAAAAATGTATGAATTTTTAATAATGTGTTTTGTTTAAATAACTATGAAAGGATTAAGAGCATTTTTGAAATATTTTAAATAATAAGAGCAAAATCAAAATTTTAAAAAATAAATATGTTGTGTTTATTTAAATGACGGTATTGCATTTAGAGCGTTTGTTTTTAGGGGCCTTATTTTTTCAACTCGCGGGAGAGGTCGGTGGCCGGAGGCTCGGAGACCGCAGCACCCACCACCCACCCTGGCCGCCCTCTCTCTTCTCCTCAATAGATGAGAAAAAAGGAAACTCCTCCACTGCAGAAGAGTTCGGTTGCAGAATCTCTCTCTGCTTGGCAAAAAGATGGGGAGTTTGTTGGTGGGTGGTGGGTGGTGCGGGTCTCCGAGCCTCCTCCAGCGCACCATTTCCCAATGCGACAAAATCTCGTATTAAATCCGCAAAGAGTAGCTATTTATTGGAGCTACTCATCTCCTTCTATCGATGCCTACCAGTTGTTCGACGAAATACCCATGCGACTACCACTTCTCCAACGCATTCTCGGTGAAGAAGTTGGAGCATGAAGGCGAGGGAGGGGGAAAGCAGGTGTTGTGCGGGCTGAGGTGAGACGGCGGCCGGTGGGGTTGGGTGGTTGAGGTTGAGAGAGGAGGAAGAAGATAGCAAGTTGGAAACTTTTTTCGATGAAAAGTAGTTTGAATTGCAAGATGCCAAGAACAAGTTTGTCCCAAAATTTATTGCTGCCTTGGCAGTAGATTGTTGCCATGGAATTAACTTCTCCAATATCAAAATGACACAAGAAATGCTATATCAGGATATGCTGTTTGTTTATGGAGAAGAATTTGCGCTTGTTATCTGGGAACCCTCTGCATATATCTTCTCCCTAATTGTAAATCCGAACTTTCTAATGTTCCGTGGTTCCATTCTCCTATTTCAATGGAATTTTGATTTGATTTGAGTTTGCAGGAAATTATACTTGAGTTCTCATGTGCGGAATCTGATATGGGGCCGTATAGAGAACCCAAAATTTTGCTTATTTTCTCTAATAAACTTCGGTGAAGTATCCACTGTTAGTACTTGCAATATTGAGTTCCCTACTACACAGTACAGCTTCATACTGGTTCATTGGTGATGGCCACATTCTAAAGATTGTATGCCTTGAGTTTAAACTGTGCTTGTGCTGATAAGTGTGCAATTTATGTTCTTCTCAAGTGTCGGCAAAAGACGAGGGAACTCACAGCCGAATGCAAGAATGTGAGGAAGTATAAGCCATGCCCTATGAAGTACTGCCACAAGTGCCTCCGAAATAGGTAAACCACAGAGAATAAGTTGGAATTCACATCTGAGAGCATTGTAGGATTGGCTTATGCTGATTTGTTCTTGTTGAATAATGTGTTCAATTAGGTATGCAGAGGATATGCCTGTGGCAGCTGCGAAGGAAGTGTGGCATTGTCCCAAGTGCAGAGACATCTGTAATTGTAGCTTCTGCATGTAATTTCCTTTGATTTTTCTCTTTTTTGGCGGGGGAGTAAAATGAGTACTACCCTCGCCCTCCTGGGAGTTCCGATAGTCCTGTTGTGTTTATGGTTTCAGCTGGGCTTAATTGTATTACAGGAAAAAGAAGGGACTTAAGCCCACTGGGAGTCTATTACGTACTGCCAAGGTTTCCTTGCTATCTCCAACGCTGGAAATTCAAGGTCCTTATAATGCATTGTCTGTGAAGGATAAGTTGATTTACTCAGATGAGGTTCATTCCCTTGCCAGTTTGACAAACTAAATTATAGGTTTAATGGACTTTTAGTCGAAAGTATTTCTAAATTCATGCACCCTCTTGACAGGGTCACGCAGCTGTCGCTCCAAGTAAACATAGAACGGAGAATGATTCTGGAGGAGCCTCTAGTACAAGTTCAGACTCTCAGCTTTTGCCTACAAGTGCCGATGCTGAAAATGACTTGGCTATTTCAACAGAATCTAGATTTCCCTTATATAATCTAGAAGTGGGGACAAAGATAGATGTTAATGATATTGGACTACCGGGGGAGACCTCCAAAGAGGTTATTCCTGAATTTGAGACAGATGATTGTGAGATGAAGCAGGAAAGCCAGGACATCCATCTAGATATCACACTGCCAGAGGGTATCGAGATAAGTAAAGTTGCCGACATTTACTTGCCTCCAGAAGATGTTGGAGGCGCATTGCAGTTCATGGAGTTCTGTGCTACTTTTGGAGAGGTAAGTAGCTAGTTTTTCATGTGTTATACATTGCCCTTGTTTATAATTATTCACATGCATAACGAGTTTGTTATGTCTTTGATGCTTCTCTGTTTTTGGTGATTATTTTTGCCATATTCAACCTTTATTTATCACTAGATCATTTGTCATAACTGCTAAAATGTCTCTTTATTTTTGCTAAATATCTAAACGCTTGTGCGTGGCTGTGCATATTGAAGCACTTGACAACATGCTTGTGCTTAGCTTCTTATATTTAGGGACATTACTGAATTATGATCATAGATGATTTGTTTAGCCTCTTGACTTTGTTTTTGAAGATAAATCTGTTTGTTGGTAACTTGGTATTGCTGTAAAAAATGTTTCCATGTAGATTCTTGGGATAAAGAAAGGTCAAGCTGAGTGTGTCATACAAGATATAATGGGTGGAGGTGGTCTGCAACATGGGGAATGCTCTTCAGCTGTCCTGTTCCAAATCCAGTTACTGACTTTCTTGCAGAAAGACTTGGGAGAAGAGTATGGTTTCGTTTCCTACCATATGGTTTATCACTGCAAGTTTCTTTATCTTATGCTACTTCTCCATGTGCTTTCTGCTCAGATCCCCATCTCTAAGTCCCAGTGATGGGAATAATTGTTGGTTAAAAGTGCTGAGAAACTTTCTACCCGAATCTGAGTGTGAGATAAAGAACCTAGTGAACTGCATAGATGAAAGCAAAGACGGTTATGACATCCTGGACTGTTCACATAAACTCAAACTCCTCACATTTCTTTGCGATGAAACTCTTGGCACCATGTAAGTGAAAGTTAATGACCTTGTGCTTCTGGAGGATTTATACCTGTGTTGAAAAGGAAAGTATTGTGATTTGTCTATTTTCCAGGGAAATGAGAAACTGGATTGAGGATCAAAATATAAAGTTCTCTGAAAAAAGGAAGGAAGCAAGGGGAAAAGTGGCCACTGCCAAGCGAGAGGTAATTTCTAATTGGTAACTGGATTGCTAATTGGTAATTTCTAATTTCTAATACGTGTCTTTGTTTTGCAGGAAATGATAATGAAACAAAAACTGCAGGATGAGATTGACAAAGCTATTCTTGCCAAAAATGGTGCTTCCCTTACCATATCGGAGCACGAATCTATTGTGTCAGAAATAAAAGCTGAAGCGTCAAAGGCTCATGACGATATTTTGGAGGCTAGAGGCTTGGTGCCTAAACGTATGCTCCAGGATCTTAACTACCTCTCCATTTTTCAACTATCATGTTTGACATTGTTTCTTGTGTCATATTTCCATCGTCATAATCTAAATCCCCTGTTGTCATAATCTAAATCCCTATTTCTTTAGGTAATGACTAGAATATTTACCACGAGAATCTTACATTGTTGAATTTCAGTGAGACCTACTGTTGCTAAAGGTCCCAAGTATTTTGATTTCCCCCTTGTAAAACAAATCTTTTCTTCTTTTTTTCCCCCTTTTGGTCGTTTAATGTCCTAAATTTTGTTTTCTATTCAATTTGAAGGCTTACTTTTCATGTTGCACATGCTGAAATTGTTTGAGTCTCTCCTTCTAGAACATCATTCTTTTTTTCTTCTTACTAATAATTTTTATCCCTGTTAGAGACCATGTAAGGAAATCCTAATTGTAGAGTAAAAGGTATTTTTAACTTATAAACCATATAATATCTTTGTTTTATAATTTACAGAATTTGAAGCTGTGCCAACCTAATCTTAAGTACATAAAGTGTAGATAACAACAACAACAACATTGCCACTTTCTACTGGGTGGGGTTGGCCACACGTACCCGTAGGATATATACACACAAGATCCCACACATATCTGACAATTATAGTGCGCTGGTTGTCGGTTATATAAATTATAGATATATCTACAAAAACTTAAATTGTTACTTGCTTCAATCTTTAGGCCTTTGTGTCCATGGAAAACCCTTTTTTTGAGTTCAATGGGACAATGACAAAGGGTTTTACGAGAGGAAGCCAACTAGCCAAGATGAAGTGCAAGTGTTCTCGTGTAATAAGATTGGAAAATGAATATCAATTAAACACTAGGAAAATATACCATGCACCATTGTGTTTCTCTTACCAATTGACGTAGTCTAGAGTAGGTAGGCTATCACCAGAAGTTAGCTCACTACTGTAATATGTTTCTCTAGTAACTGCTAGAGGATCCCAAGAGAGAAATTATAAACCACTAGTGGATCGCTGATCTAATTCACCTAAAGGTGGGTTTTTGTACTTGCCATGCAGTGATGACTCTTATAGCTTAGAGTTGGGTTTCCAAACATATAGAGATTCTTTCACTTCATTTCAATTGGAACCGTAATCATGGAGCTGAAAAATTCTTAATTACAAGATCTTTTCCTATTTGACTGTTCTCACATTGTGCTATCATGATATCATCTTATAAGATTTATGACGCCACTCGCAAACGTATAGGGCTGTAAATCGAGGTGAGTATCTCGAGTTTAACTCAAGATCGGTTCGATTAGAGCTCATTCGAACTCGAACTCGTTTATATAATGAGTCAAGTTGAGTTTATGTTTTTAGCTCGGTTATTTAACGAGTAGAGTTTGAGTACTAGTCTGTTCGGCTCGTTAGATTCGTGAGTAACTCGAATTTTTTTGAGCTACTCGTGATATACTCGATTCGGTAAATACTCGGTATAACTCGACTCGACTCGATTCCTATATTAAATCAATAGTCCGTGACTTAAAAGGTTCATGATATAAATATATCAAAATTAATTAAAAGTAAACCTCTATTATCTTAATTTTTTAAGAAAATATTTAACTTTATTATACAGCAAGTCTAAGAGAGAGTTTCAACATAAAAATTTTCGATTTACAGCCCTATGAGTAGCTCGTGCTCGACTTGTAATCAGCTCGATTAGAATTCGCTTGAGTTCGACTCGTCATATTAATGAGTCGAGTCAAGTTTAAGCATATAAAATCCTTAACAAATTTGAACCGAGCTCGCTCGAACTCGATTTGTTCGGCTCGATTTACAGTCCTAAATTTGTACCACAGCTATTGGTTAGGAACCTTTTAGGATCCCTCATACGCCTCATTTGGCTGCGGTTAGATATCCTAGCATCCTTTGTTTGAGCACATAGAAAAGGTTGATTCCTTCCTTAAGGTATGTGATGATTGTCACCCATCTCCTCATTTTATAGTACCTAGAGTTTACTTGAAAACTTCAAATTCTCTTTAATACGCATTATTATTGCAGAGGAGTTCATAGTTCCCGTGTTTCGAGATTCTTCAATCTCCTAACATGGAAAAACTTATGGCTCTTGTTGACCATCATCAATGCTTGTAGGCTAATTATTGATTCTCATGTGAGGTGAACATATATAGATCATGCACGATTTTTCAATTTACAAAAAGAATTCTAGAATCCTTAAAAAGAATTTTCAAGTCCATAAAGAAACTCCTCTTTTATGTTTCTCTTTCCAAACAAGAATTTATTGATTACATAAACCTCAAATGTGCCATTGGTTATCTCATGAGAAAATTTGCTACAAGTTTTTAAGCGATTTGTTCATAAACATTGGTTTACACTCTAAACAAATGATGGAAATATGCCTAGACAAAAAGCAAAAGTGGAATGTAACACACATGAACATGAAATAAGCTATCAACTCTCTCATAGAGGGCATTGAGCTTTTACACCTTATAAACAAGATATTGATTGCCTCATAAACAAGCTTAGGAACAAACTTTTGAAATAGTTGCAAGTAAAAGTACGATGATGTTCAAGCTCAATAATGTTATTAAATATCCCGTAAATCTTGTTCCGACTTTCTTTGTATAGCTTTTTAGTTGAGTTTGAACAGACTTTTGTTATGCAGAGCTCTATCAGCATGTCAGGCATATTAGTTAGTTTACACCCTAAACTCGTGATGAAAATACGCCTAGAGGAAAAACAAAGTAAACTACAATGAGAACATGCATAGTTTCGTTTGCAAAAGTAGTTAAATTTCTATGAATCTTAATATTGTCTAGATATAGATATTGTAGATTGTACATGGTAAGGAGGATCAGAAGAAATCTGATAAATGAACCTTCTAAAAGCTTCTTTTTTCATATTTGTTGAATTTGGCTTCGAAAAATTCAACAAATCCACTATTTGTCAATGAAACAATTGTTTCCAAAATCTTAGGACGATGTGTGAAAGCCTTTGAAATGTTTTTTTATATATTAAATGCCCCGCCACCTAAATGCACATCAGACTTGAAGCATAGCAATGCATGGACCCTCCACTAACCATGTTCTAAGATAGTTATAAAGAAATAGGGGTGGTGTGATTTCAATACTGTTGCCGTGATACCTAATCGAAGAATTGGTTTTCAAAAAACTAACTAATTGGAAAATTTGTAGGAAGTGGTTCATATCTTATTACTATGAAAGCAGAATTGAAGATTACACTAATCCAATCCTTGTAATGGTGTAATTGAAGAAATGGAGCCTACATCTCTACTTATTCTTCGACAGTCGTTAGATCCTAGTAGAAGAAAAATGTATAATTCCATATCAAGTTGGGTTAGTATCTGTGCATTAACTCAATTTTGGCGACATGGTGTCTTGTCACGTTTGGTACCACCCATTGTCTGGATCGAGCCTGTGAATATGGAGATTGACTTTGACCCTCTTCCTAATAGGTCACCAATAATCGGTATTACTGAGCACGCTTACCTATGGAGTTCTTTTGAGCTCTACTACCACAAAAGTAGCCAGACAGTCAAATCTTATAATTTTTTTCTCTTTTGGTGTTGCACTTTCCTCAACTAGAATTTGTTGTCCTCAACAATGCTTGTCATCATCCCTAGGCGGTGAGATTTTAGAGGTGGCTCACACTATATTCCCTGCGTTACAATGTAGCACTTGGAGCTTCTCACACTTCCAACTAGGTTGGGTTCTCATACCATGATGCGCCTTGGGTCTGCTGCAAATTGCAAGAACTCGAGTCTACAAGAACTTAAACTACCTTGCACTCGTGTGTTAGCTAGGAGGTGACCCTTCCCGATAGAACCTATATTTGTGCACACTCAGTGTAGAGTTTTTTTACTTTATTTTTTTTTTAGCTATGCTACCAAAAAAAGTGGCTAGCTTGGTGTTGTAATCTCCACATTAAATCAAATCTTATAAGCTTTCCTTCAGTCTAGGTTGTTACAGTGCGACGTCCCACTCCCTCATAGATTACTTTTGTGTTATATGAAAATGGCAGTATGCATGTTGTTGTTCAATCTTGTCAGTCTAATGAAAAAGATTGCCTTCAATGTAAGCATATTTGATTCTCACTTATAGATATCATTGGAACTTAACTACGATATTCCATCTCTTCTCGGTGTGGACAAACTGTGCTTACAACTCTTATGCTTTTTGACTGTCCTTGGCCTTCTAGACATGAATGCGGCTTTATTCTTTCTTTGTTAATAGTTTGTACTTGTAATAATAATTGTCAAAATGTTTGTTACCATTAATTAAGGGAAGTGGAACGAAGTACCTCTTATTGAATGATATTTATTTGGATCAGCTGCTTTGAGTAGTAAAAAAACTTCATCCTTGGCACCATTCCATACTAAGGTCTTGGCCATGGTGGAGTTAGTGCCTGTTCAGTGGAGTTGAAGACTGCGATAAGAAAAAGGAATAAAGTTAGGATCCGAAGATCATTCCATTGTTTTGGAAATACTGATTGATACTAATTCCTGTCATTTCTGAAGGGGTAGACATATTTTATCAAGGTATTCTGACACGGGCTGGATTTTTACAGGGAAGCAAAGATCCGATGCTATGCGAACTGAGACAATGTTTTGTGATACCAAAGGCCGTGTATTCTGGAGGTTAAAGGGATACAATAACTCGCAAATTGTGGCTCTTGGTTGGTTTGCTAATTGTTACCCTCTTGCTTTTGTCTATTAGAAGGGAAACAAGGTATTCACCTCAGAATATCTGATTCAATAAGCAGCCGATCCCATAAAAAACAAAAATGTTGCAATGTGATTCAAGCGTGAAATAGGAAGACTCTGCTGTTGCTTTTGTGTCCTTATTTCTGATCTAGACTTTGTGGATGTGCAGATCCAGTTGCGTACAGTGAAAAGTGGTTTAGTTTTGATGCTGAAGAAGAGAAGTTCATTGAAAAGGTCTCACCCCTTTTCAGGTAGATATGATTAATGGTTTGTGCTTCAACTTAGTTGCTATAACCTCCTTTAGTTGTCCTTCATTTTGTCTGTTCACATATCATACTTGTTCTGGCTTTCTATTTGGTATCTGATTAATGTAATTATGGCCTGCAACATTGTACTTTGGGATATTTCTCGACATCACGAGGTATTGTGAATAGATAATTGCAAGTGTATATAGAACAAAATGTCACCTAATATACCTCATCTGTTCTGGTTTTCCTAATGTGCTTGAGCATTAGCAGGGTTAGATTGATCTGTATAACAAATGCACTACATCATCATGGCCACGATGATGATGAAATTATTGAAATGCACTTGAATTTTGAAATTGTTTGGTCAGAACCTTCAGGGAAGTTGGAACATTTACAATTGTTAGCTTAGCCCAAGTAACATGGAGTAACATTAACATCAATGTATGAAAATGGAGGCAAATCCAAACTGTAAACCTTATGCTTGATGAGGCTGACAGAAGATGGCCAAACCCATTGTTCAATCCTCTAAGAAGCAATCAAGAAATTGTATCTTGATCTGGTCAATAAATGAAGTTATTGGATTTAGAAATAGAAAATTCGAGCATTACTTTCACGGTGTTTCCTTGTAACTCTACTATAAACAAAAAATAAACCCTAACCCTAAGCCCTAAACTCTAATCAGTGTTAGTTCATACTTGGAAGCCACTGTGTACTTGGGATCTTGGAAAGTGGTGTTTGAGCATCTACTTGGTCTGATTTACGTGTGATCCACAATTCCATGCAGTCATTGTATATTACCCTGTTTGCATCTCGACAACTTTCCAAAACCTTGAAAACATACTATGTTTACTGTGGACAATGTTTATTGGTTTACCAGAATCATCATGTTGCTTCAGATACAATTATTATGATAATCCGTAAGATCATAATTTTTCAATCAGTTGGAAAATTGCAGTTATGACATAATGATAAAGAGAAGGCTGTATCTGAAATCCTTAGTATTGGAGGAAGACTGTCCAATGAATTATTACTGACTTCTTTTGATCTTCAAGGTCTACCTCCATTGGTTTTTTGTTGGCTAAGCCTGAGATAGTTGTTAAATTGTCATTTGTCTCATGCTCTTTTCTGCAGATGTGAATTAGCACTTGAAATTTTTCTGATATGATCCTGTCCTGACTGTAGGGTAAGAAGACGAAGTCGCAAGAAGCATGCAGTGGGACCTATGGTGGAGAGAGCAGATTCCGGCCCAATACAAGGTTCAAGTTACCATAATGATGATTTGCCACCTTTGGCAATTATAAACGAAGGTATATGCTAAATTTCTCTGTTACTTCAGACCGCGGCTTGACAAATGTAGTTTAACATTCTTAAGTCCTCATCCTGAGATGTGTAGGCTAGTCGTCGTCATTATCATTCTCATGACCAAATCCTATGAAGTGGGATCGGTCACATATAACCGTTAGGGTATATGTACAAAGATTTGAGAAATATAGTGTATTGGTTGTTGGCTGTTTAACACAATGTGTAGACTAGTAAAGAGACTCAAAAATACAACCTCGATCAAGATGTACAGTGTACCTCCCATAACAGTCAAGTATATGAATCCGACAGCATAGCTTTCACCGACCAAAACTTGGTGCAGTTGTGACAAGTACAAAAATCTCATAGCTTGATGCTCATCCTTCTGCATTCATGTTTTTTGATGAGCAGCGGATTCATCTGTAAGCAGGGGATGAGAGTGAAGGTGTCCTGCCCTGCTTGTTTATTGGAATTCCCTGATATATGAATCCAGATTTGCTGTTTACTCCCCAGAAGAGGTGATAACCAAACAACCTGCTTGTTTGTTGATGAGCAGGTAGCTGTTCGCGCTTGGTGTGACTGAGGGATCGAGTTTAGTTTAGCTGCTGCTCAACTGGACGACGGAGAGCATTTCTCAGCCCCGTCACGTTCCTTCAGAACGTGGATAAGCTATTGACTTCCCTTGTTATTTCAATAAACTAACATACAATCTCGAGTCCTCAAGTTTCCTCTTTGGCCACCCTCAGGCATAAAGACCCTTGCCTGAAGAGCATTTTCTGGTCGAGGTTAGGAAAGGCTTTTAGAATGATAAATGCTACCATAACTCTTTCGTTTATCACAAGATGTGGATTGCAATTCTTCCTAGTCAATTCGTTCATGTTTTTGTTAGATTATAGGCAAGGAAAAGCTTAGAGCTGTTTTTATTTGCTCGCTGGCAAATAAAAACTGGAAACACATTTTACGTTTGCTAATGACTTATTCAAAGGTGCATACAAGACTTTGCTCAGCAACCATGGAATGCAACACACAAAACTCTAATAGGAACAACGGAGAGTCTTCAAGCATAGCATTTATTTGAAATAAACACAAACCGGGCAAGCGGCCTGTTGACAAAAAGTCACCAGGGGGGAGCCAGCAAGACCAATAACGGAGAAGTCCGAATAGTTGTGATGATGATGAACTGGGGAGATCCAACTTCGTCATGATTGACCGCCATGTCATGGAGATTTGGTGAAACAAGCACAGCAGGATGACATAAAGCAGAATGCACAGCTCGACGAGCGAACATACTTTTAAGAGTTGGCATGCAGCTCAGAGCAGGTGGCTGTTAGCCCAGACGCATTTGGTTGCAGTATCTCAGTCTGCTCTGGCATTCAGGCTCTTCACCACAGGCATCTACTGGCCCAGCAACATTTTTCCAGTTCCTAGGAAGCAAGGATTTAACTCTGTTAAACAGACAAATATTTGCTTTATCATTGACCGAAAAGAGAAAGATAACAAAGATTGAATACCTGCAAAGGCTCAGATTTCTGCAGGCTGTCAAACATCAAGAGAGAGAAATAACTGCAGCTTCATTAACTTAGTAACACAAGACGGACCTGTGATATAGAAGGCCTTAACACCCTGTAAAAAAAGAAGAGGATGTGTTGATTTAACGAAATGGACCAGCCAAAATACAAGACAGCCCAATTCTCAAAGTTAACCGAGAAACGAACATGCAATCAACAGACAAATGAGGAAAAAATGCAGCTTCTGATAAAATGTACAGGTTAATGCAAAGAACCAAGCAGGAGAATCTTCGAGAAACTCAAACCATCTTCCAGAGAGGAAACTGTCGAAACAAGTGTGATGATATCTCTGATCCCACATTGGTGGTTAGGAAGATATTGATATTAAATATAAATCTAATAAGTCATATCTTTATCAACAACGCTTAACCTTTTTAATCCTGAGAGGAAAATAAGTCTAATTAGGCATGGTTGACAGGACATAGAGTCGGAGCGTAACAGGTAATATCAAAGTAGGCCAGTCATAATAGGTCTGGTGCAGTGGAGGCAAGATACCATATGGCTGAACGATCTTTGGATCTGAATGCTAACTCTGATCTGTGTTTGATTGGGCCTGATGAAAAACATCAGCACTTTAAATGAGGGAGATTGTGATATCCTCAATCCTACATCGATGGTTGATGAGTGATTGATAATAAATATAACCCTAATAGGTTCTATCTCTGTCAACAACACTTAACTTCAAAGTCGAGTAGGATGCAGAAATGATTCCAGAATCTATTAAGGGC
>JAOWBR010162510.1:0-12147 GCA_028571145.1 Dionaea muscipula
AAGAGGGAATTACACATTTGCAACTTTGTTTGAGCCGACTCCTACTGTGGTTGAGGTAAGGTCGCTAGCCGTTGGTTTCTCAGTTGGCACTTGGGTAAGTTGTCGTCATCCAACTTCTAGTTCTGATGATATACTTCTTGATTTGCCTGATTGTTATACGCTTTCGGAAGCTAGTTTTAAAGTTGACATTATTTTGGATTATATGTTTGCTACGAAACCTGATTTACACCGGTTGTTATTTGATAATCAGTTTTATGTTGGAATGTGTTTGCTATCGGTTTTTAATGGTGTGCCGATTGCTATAGTTGATACAAATGTTGGTTGCTAGAAGGGAGATGAGTGGGAGCCACTGTGCATTTCTTTGTTACCCTTATTTCCTGTATTTGTCCTCTATCATTTTGTGTTTTTCGCTAGAGTGTTTATTTTGATTCTCGTTGTTGGAAATTGATCTTATGTTTTAATTGTCGCTCTAGTTTTATCATTTTCATCTTGTGGCACATCATTTTTTGTTTTGTTGCGTTTGGTTTTTGATCCCAACATCGTTGTTTGGTTGCGTCTTTGTCATTTTGTTTTAGTTTCATATTGTGGCTTTGACCGTCATCCGGTTCTATTACTTACGTCTTTTGGATTTGTTTGTTTTGTGCGTGTCGTTAATCTTTTTAGTTGTGTCATTTCCGTCTTGTCAATTCCGCACTATAGCATGCCATTAGTTGTTTTATCTTTTCGGGTATTTGATCCTGGTCCATTGCACGGGTTGTTTGGTTGTCGCATGCTAACTTATTTTCTTACGGATGCCTGCTCTTTATTGTCTTATTTGAGATTCCTTGGTTGCCATGTTATATTTCTTAGTACTCATTCGTGTCTGTATGTTGCAGGAAATGTTCTCGATTTGAGGACAAATCCTCTTCAAGAGGAGGGGGATGATACGATCTCGGACGACTCACAAGTGGTGGATGATGGTTCGGTCCGAGTTCGTTCCGGTCCGTTGACAAGAACTCGATCTACGACGGTTCAAGAAGCATTGTTCGGATTCAAACAAGATTGGATGGCTTGTTCGAGTTCAGGAGAGTCTGAGGATAAAGTATGGAAGCCCGCTCGTAGCTGGATTCAAGTGCGTGAAGACGGAGCGGAAGATTCAACTGTGGAAGTGGCGAACACGGCTAAGGCGAGTTCGGACGTTTGTAAGGACGTCTGTGTCCTTCACCCAAATGACTGAGGCGAATTCGGACGTCCCTAAGAACGTCCGTGTCAATTGGTGCCCGACTGAGGCGATGACGGACGTGCGTATAAATGTCTGTGAGAGAGATAAAATCCAACTTTAGTCCAGCGCGAAGTTTTCATAATGAATGCTAGTTGCAATTTTATTTCCTTTTTGACTTGAGATTCTACTCTTTCTATAAAAGTGGACTTGTATGGCTTTGTTTAACAAATTTTTTGATCAATTTGAATGAGAGAAAATATCTTTTGGTTTTATTGGAGCTTCTTGATCTAATCGGTGGATTCTGAGGCGATCACTCGACTTATCGATCGAGCTTCCGCACTCGTTTGTGGCGTTTGTAATTTCGGTGTTCGATTCCTCTTGTTTTGTTTCGAGTCCCGGACAAGTTACCTCGGTTCGATTCAAACAAGGTATTCGGATAAAGGATCCATATAAGTCTCTTGAGTCAAAAGTCTCAGGTCATCAATCTCTTATGAGTTCGCGTCGTTGGTCGGCCGAGTTCGTATCAGTAAGGCTTACGGGTATATGCGTCAATAAACGTGAAGTGAGACCTATGGGCTATGCATCAACAACGCGAAATTGTCTAAGAACATACGCGACCTCATATGTTGGCACCTTTATGAACTCCAAGCAATATTAATAGATATTACTTATAGTTTGGGTGACTTATGATAACAGGGTAAAATACCTTATTTTTGTTTCAGGACTTTTCAGGTACGACAAACTCAACATGTACAAAAAAGTTCAAGAAGGCCCGCCCGTGAGCCCCACAATCCAAAGTAGACCTCGCAGGTGGGCCCCGCATCCCGTAGGTGGTCCCCGCTTGTGGGCTCCTAAAGGCTGAAATCGAATCCTATAAATACCCCCTACTTTCTTGATTTTAAGGATTCTCCAGGAAATTGAGAAGATTCATACTTTTCTTGAATTTTCTATCTTCTTTCAGGTATCCAGCTTTGCGATAAGTAAACTGACTTGACTGTAGGAGCTGCTTTCGGAAGATTGTCTCAGGACGCTTCTGACGAGCTTTTTCTTGTATAAATCACGAGACTTATGACCTATGACCTATGGGCTCCGACATTAAAGTGACGTGATTCGACGCACAGATGAATAACCGGATTTTTCACCGTTATCATCTTCAAAGGAGGTGATTATTCCCTATAAATACCTCCCTATTTTCTATGCATAAGGTATGATTTTCATATACAATTCTGCCTAAAAAAGTAAAGATTTACTTCTTTTGCAAATTACTGACTTAGGTATTTGAGGGGAAATCCCGAGCTAAACCTCACGACCTATCTAACCGTTTGATTCTTGTGTAGCTGAGAACTCGCGAACTACGACCTAACATTAGCAGTCGTCATAAAAAAATAACCAGATTTTTAACAGTTATCAATATCTAAGAGAAAAGTTGGCATATCGTCTTTTTTAATTTTACAGCGAAAAACTTGAGCAACACCATGTGTCATCAAAAAAATAAATTTGTAAGGTACTGAAATACAATTTTCAACGACAATGCATTTTCTAATTCCCATCGTATGAATTTGAAAAAATAAAATCAACTTAAAAAATATGTCTACATGTCTCACCTACAATCAACCACATAGAAAGGGTAGATAAAGAAATACGTGAATTGACAACAAAAATTTAATAGTTAACCAAATAACAAAATACAAGAGTTGAAGAAATCTCAAATCGATCATAATTTTTTTTTGTAAAATTATCTTTGGAATAAAAAATTGGGATCTCAAAATTTTTTCCAATTTGGGGTCAAAAATTTATCTAATTTTGGAGTCCAAAATTAGATTTATTTGTTATGCCTAAAATTTTATACATTTTTTGGCTCAATTCTTGGAGATCCCAAGTTTAGAACTTCTAACCTCTGAAATGAAGCCTTTCTTTGTGGTCCTCCTGAAATAATTTGTCCATGTGTGGAATGGTGTTTTGGTTTTACCTAACCTTTGAATTGGATAAGAATGTTTGTTTTTAATGTATTTATGGGACTACGATGACAAAGACAGACCATCAAAAAAGGAGCGGATATGGACTCTCCGGGACTTGTCCAACCTCTTGGGCTGACCGAGTTATGGCGAATCGAACATCCCTCAACAGGATGGGAGTGTAATTACACGTCAATCACAGTGAATTTAACACCCCGGCTCACCCCTTTTTTCCATCAAAAAAAAAGGATTCGACAATAAGAATGTGTGAGATATAAAAATATTTTATTGCAAATTGTTTGCTTCTTGCTTTCAAGAACTAAAATTGTTTGCTTCTTGCAAATTCTTTGATAACAAATAAGTATGTGTTGATATATAAAGGCTTCTGGATGTGGATGTAGATTCAACACATGTCTTTATAACTATCTTGTTAGGTTCAAATTCGCAACACCATCGACGTGTTGGGAAGACATTCTGAAGGAGAACTCATGTCCACCAAGTAGGCCCACAAAGCGATAATCATATATATGTGATTTTAGATCCACCTTTTAATCCAAAAGCTAGCCAATGAATTAAGGATTTTTCTCACTTATATGCTATAATTTTTTTTTTTTTTTCCTCATCTTCGATGTGGATTTCTCCTTAATTCACCACGTGTATAAGGAAGGGAGAAAGAAAAAGTTTGATACTCCTTTTATGAGCAGCGCTGCAAGATGAAGGATTCTCCATGATCTTGAGTCATTCCCAAGCTTGTTACCTGCCGTGGACAAAGGAAAAACAAGAAGATGGATTAATCGTGAAGAAATTTTAATATTTTCAACGTCCGGTGGGATTGATCCTTCAAAATTAGTTGGGTTCGCTTGAACATCTGAGATATCAAAAAAAAAAAATTCAAAGTTCCCTCCCCATGACTGTGAACCTCCTCGAGATTGCGGATGAGTTGGGCTGAAGTTCCCTATTATCACAAACTAAATTCTAAATTTACTTATTTTTATTAATAAATAGTTTACCCATTATTATGATCTGTATTTTTCACCCAAAACAAAATTATTTTAAGCCGTATCCTATCCAATATTTCTAAAACACCCACAATTAGCCCGCCCTTACCCCCCTCCCCTCTCCTCCCTCGGTCTGCTCTCTGTAGGCGGGATTTCACCTGGGACAGGACAATAGTTGGTTGCAGAAGAAAAATCAGTATCATATATGCTTTACGTGATTGATTCACGATCGTTGAAACTATGCCGTGTATGGACAAACAATTTTTCTAACGGAAATATAATTTGTTATTTTAATAATTAAAAAAACATATTTAGTATATTTATCTCATCAATAAGTTTACAAAAATGATAGGCTTATAAATATGGTATCAATTTTATTTTTTACAATCCGAATTGATATATGTGTAAAACCGTCAAAAAATAAATAAAACCGAAAAAAGCTTTATCCAATCCATTTTTTGGAGGATTTGGACCGATTTAAACACTATATTACACTGATCGCACCCTAAATGATTTAAGACGATTCGAATCGTTGAATGTGTTATCCATTTGAAATAATAAAAGTGTTGATATGAAAATCGTTTGGGTTGAGTTCTTTTCGTTTTTTATGCTGATTTCTCTTATACACATTTAAAAATATATTTTAAACACATCTAATGATTTCGATCATTCTATCGGATTCAATTAATGCAATATGATGTCTAAATCGACGTAAACCGTCTAAAAAATCATTCAGATCGACTGATCGAGTACTACCCGATTTAATATTTTTTTTACTATTTCTCACGTACACCCTTAGAATCATATTTTACCCGAATAATTCTAGATGGAAGGATGTTTGGAAGGATATCTGGAAGGAAAGATGAGTTGGTACAGTTACAGCCACATAAATAATGGTAGGACCTACAGTTTAATTTTTTTAATTGAATTTCTTGTGGCTGTTGTGCTGCCACCACATCACTCCTTCCAACTGTCCTTCCACCTTTCCTGCCAAGTAGCAGGGTTGTATTTTACCCTTCTATCGATTTGTATTGTAAAAATGTAATTTTTAATCATGATCCATTGATCCATAAACAGGAACGAGTAAACATAAGTAAAACGGTCTAGACCACAATAGTCGTCTTATCCGATAGAATCCACGTGTCAACAGTAGCACCAGTGGACCGAAAAATATCGCACGTCCTCCTCCCTCCCTAGGTAGCTTGATTGAGAGAAAGAGAGGAAAAATAAAATTGCAACCAAGAAAGAGGAAAAGGAAAAAAAAGAAAAAGAATGTTTTTGAAAAATATCTTTTTCTTTTCCAGGGAGTAATACCAGTGAAGTCTAAAACCAACAGAGCTGAGGAAGCCGGAGCTCAATCTCCTCCTCCGATGATGAACGCGGAGGTCTTCGTTATCTCCAATTCACTCTCCATCCTCACTCCACCCGATTCTTTTCCGGCAAAATGGCGGCGAGGTCCGGTTCAATTTCTCCGTTTCGGAAGGTTCAGAAGTGGAGCGGTTCGTGTTCCGGCGGCGGTGGAGGTACCGCCGGGGATTATGGAACGGAGAAGAGTGGCCGGGAGAGTTTGGGCGGAGGTGAGGTTGAAGCCGGTCGGTATTCCTGACTCGGGGGCTTCTGCTGAGTCGTCGTCGTCGTCGTCGGTGGGGCTGCGGAACACGTCGAACGACGCCGTGTTGGCGCTAGAGGTGGAAGCCGATGGTGGAGGAGGAGAAGCATCAACCGCGGCGTGGTGGGAGCAGTTCCCCAAACGGTGGGTGATTGTCATCCTGTGCTTCTCGGCTTTCCTCCTCCTCAACATGGATCGAGTAAGCACCCGCCCAACCCAACAGCAAGCTTCCTCTTCTCACTCGATTCATATCTCCTTCCTTTGCCTGCTCAATCCCCTGTTTTTCCAATTCATGTGCTGTTAATATTAGCAGTTGATTAGCATATGAGCCATGTCTTTCCTCGTCTAATTACTCTTTCTAGCCGCAGGGTATGCTTCGTAGTTCAGTGATTGGAATCCTTTCGAGTCGAGTCTATTAACATATTGATATATTTTTTGAGTCTTCTTCTACTATAAGATTGATCTAGTTTCATCGACAGAGTAAATTAAAGTAGACTATGGCATCGACATCGAGGCTAGTTATGTTACCAGCTAAGGATTCTAGTCCATTAAGCTCAAGCTTTCAACATTAGAGTTAGAGTTTCCACAAGTTGAGTCAAGCGGAGTCAGAAGACTCAATCAAGCAATGCCTTACTCAGACTCGGCTCATTAACAAAACTAGCGCAGTGTAGGCTCAAGTTCAACCTATTAAACACTCCAAGTCAAAATACGAATACGTATGACCGACTCCTCCTAGTGGAAAGTTGTCGTAGTATGACAAATGGGTTGTCTATGGTTTTTTCTATTGAGATAGAGGCCCATAATATCAGTGCATCTAAATCACTGCGTGAAACATATGCCCAAGGAGTGGAGGCAAGGATGATGATGTCTTTATTAAGTAAAAATTTTCTTTGGCAGGTGAACATGAGTATAGCTATACTTCCAATGTCAAAAGAGTTCAATTGGAATCCATCTACAGTTGGTTTGATCCAATCTTCATTTTTCTGTGGCTATCTTCTCACTCAGGTACCGAAAACTTCCTCTTTTGCTGCTTCATTAACTCTATGCTTACTACATTACTAAATCTTGGTAAACCATCAAGTTTTTGACTCTCAGCTTGCAATGTGTTGTTCATTTTACTTTACCTCCTGCATCAAGAGCTCATGATGCCAGTCTTGCAATCCTGTTTCACTGGCTGATGATGTTTCTCTTACCTTCCTGATAAGATAGACAGGATGATTTAGAAACAATCAATTCTGACTTGTGTTGGCTGGCTCAGGTTGCTGGTGGTATATTGGCCGACACAATTGGTGGGAAGAGTGTTCTGGGATTTGGTGTCGTTTGGTGGTCAATGGCTACGGCTCTTACACCAGTCGCTGCCAAGATGGGATTGCCTGTTCTACTTGTTGTTCGTGCTTTTATGGGGATTGGCGAGGTTGGTTTGCAGTTTGCACTATCCATCTCAATTATACTTGAATCTTCGCTGTGATCCGCCGGCCCCTACACTTAAATGCCGTTGTTTTACTGTTTCCATGACAGGGTGTTGCTATGCCTGCTATGACTAATATGCTGTCAAAATGGATTCCAGTATCGGAGAGAAGTAGATCCTTGGCATTGGTGTACAGTGGAATGTCCCTTGGATCTGTAACTGGGCTAGTTTTTTCACCCATGTTGATTCATTTATATGGCTGGCCATCTGTTTTCTATTCCTTTGGCTCTTTGGGAAGCATATGGTTTGCAGTGTGGTTGCGCAAGGTAATTGTTAGTAGATTCAGGATTGGGAAGATGCCAGTTCTAATGGGCTGTCTTGTGCTTTGCTTCGTACAATATTACAAATTTGTCTTCTAGGAACTACAAGGTTTTCAATCTAGTGTGTGTTGGAACTTTGAATTTGATTCATCAATAACCCTTTGAACTTTGAATTTAACTTGGGTGTTCTATTATATAGGCATATAGTTCACCTCTTGAAGATCCTGAATTGCGGCCTGAGGAGAAAAAGCTGCTGATTGCTTGCAGCAGTGTATCCAAAGAACCTGTTAAGATAATACCATGGGGGTTGATTTTGTCTAAGCCTCCTGTGTGGGCACTGATAGTATCTCACTTTTGTCACAATTGGGGGACATTTATTCTACTTACCTGGATGCCAACGTATTATCATCAGGTAGGGCTTTATCATTACCAGGACCTTGTGGTCTCCAGTTTAAGGTATAGGTTTCTGGTTATAATCTGAGGAACTAGCTGTTGTTTTCATGTTCTTTGCAGGTTTTGAAATTCAATCTTACAGACTCTGGGCTTGTTTGTGTTTTGCCTTGGCTTACAATGGCTTTTTCTGCAAACCTTGGAGGCTGGATTGCAGACACCCTTATTAGCAAGGGTTTATCGGTCACTAAAGTTCGCAAGGTTGTGTTCTTTCTTCTCTTTTTTTTTTTTCTTTTTATAGATATGAGACTAGAACCCATGACCTCTACTTTGAAGGATGAATTCTTTTAATGACTACTTTCTGATGTTCAGCCTACTGTACTATACTATACAGATTATGCAAACAGTTGGATTTCTTGGTCCAGCTTTCTTCTTAACTCAGTTGAGCCATGTGGATTCCCCTGCTATGGCCATACTATGCATGGCATGCAGTCAGGTAAATAACTAGTTCTACTCTGCAATGTGCTTGTTTCAGTTCACTTCATTTTTTTTTTTCCAAGAGTGTACCACTACTGGATCTGATCTAAGAAAGCTTCTTATTCTTGTTTTGTTCTTGTCAGGGAACTGATGCTTTCTCTCAATCTGGTTTATATTCGAATCATCAAGATATCGCGCCTCGTTATTCTGTGAGTGTTGTCCTTCAACCATTTGGTGCTATCAAATGCCATGCTTCTTCTCTTGTGTTTTTTCTCGTGTTTTTTATACATTATTATTCATTGTTATCCATTGGCATGTGTGTTTCTACACTATCATATTTATATTGTTGTATATTATGATTAGTATTATATTTAGTTTAACCCTAATCTTTTGGTTAGACGAGAATAATACGTGTTATGTAGCCGACAGTCAATGTACTATATTTGTCGGATTTTGTGTACACGTGTTCTTTGGATACGTGTGACCGACCCTACTTTTCTACTTAGTGAGAAGTGATCGTGAAAATGATTATGAATGACATGCTTCTTCTGAGTCCAATTCTTTTTTGTTTTTTTCCTCTCCTCTCACTCAATCCTCAAGGTGATAACTATTTAATTTCGACGATCCTCCAGGGAATTTTACTTGGCCTTTCCAACACTGCCGGAGTACTGGCCGGTGTCTTTGGAACTGCTGCAACAGGCTATATACTACAACATGGTTTGTTCCTCCCCCATTGAGTGCATGCTTTGTATGGTTATAGGATTCAAACTCGTGATCTTTGATCATACATACTCTACTATGATACCAAAAAATCAATCTTATGCTAGAAGATCCAACAATATAACTTATGCCCACTCAATTCGAGCAATCGTTTTGAGTTTCCAAAGGCCTAGAATATAACTTATTTAAGCTGATGATATAACTTATGCCCTTTACTCGTAGATACTAAAAGACCAGAGCAATTTTTTTGGTTTTTTTTCAGGTTCTTGGGACAATGTCTTTGAGGTTTCAGTGGGACTATACTTGGTCGGGACAGTAGTCTGGAACCTCTTTTCAACAGGTGAGAAGATCATAGACTAATTCTCGGGCAAGGAGAAGATTGTATAGTATCATACACAATAACAAAGGTTACCTCGAGGATTGAGAGGCACGCAACGCAGGCTAGCTATGCTAGGGCGGAGAGAAACGAAGGGGAGTTTCAATGATTAAGCCTGAAATTGACCTCCAACGGCAAGGGTCGTCCAAGAGATTCTTTTACTCACCAAGACAGCTCTGAAATTGACAAAAATCTCGAGATGGAATGGAACTATCCTATTTGCCCCGTCTCTAATTAGCAAGCCTCCTTCTTCTTCTTCTTCTTCTTAAGATTAGATCAGAATACTGCTTGTATAGGTCTGACTCTGAGGGGGATAAATTAAACATGCTCTGTATCATCGATGCTTGTATTTGGAAAGTTGTAATGAGAAACCAAAGAAAGCATGATTCATTGATGTCTTCTCTTCCTTCGCAAATACATGATGTCGATTTGAAATTTTGAAGTTGGAGGCAGATCTTCTCTACTTCGAAGGAGATTTTTGGATGGGGCAGTGTGGGAAGTTGAAAGTTTCAGTTTGGAACTCAAATCAAATTTGAAACCCTAGAACACTAAACCTACAAAAGAACTGAGTCAAATCTGAATCCTGGAACCCTAAAATCCCCAACAGAACTGAGTCATTAGGAAATGGCAGTATGCAATTACAGTGAAATGTAAATGAAGAAGAAACTGTAAATGGCATAATCATAGAGGAGGAGGAGGAGGAGGATTGATCAAAGAAGCAGCGATACCTGGCACCTGCACCTGGTGGATCACCTCGACGTCGCTCTTCTGCCGTTCGGATCCGATCGTCGCGTAGTGAAAACTCACTTTATATATCGTACATCAGTTACCCGCATCTTTCATCTTTATTGATTCAAAAATATACAATATAAATCTTTAAAAAAAATCATAAAAATATTTTTTAAAAAAAAATATTATAATTATTAGTCATATTTGAATAGTATAAAAAAAATTTACTATAATATTATATACTAGAAATTATCCATATCATTGGTACGATAAATATTTTTATAATTTTATTTAGTCTAATAAAAATTATTCTTACGCTCATATGATGTCCGTTAGGGGTAGGCAAGTGGGGTCAGGAAACACGGACCCGAACCGAACCGTGTCAAAACGGTTCGATTCGATCAAGGTTCCTATTTTTAAAATATAAGACTCGAACCGAATCGAATCGTAGATTTTTTTTAAACGGTTCGGTCCAGATTTCACAAAATTTAGACCCGAAATCGACTATTAGTCGGAAAACGGAGTTAAGAATCGTGGATCCAAACCGAAGATGTCCGCACCCTCTTCGGTTCAATCCTCCCAGATGGAACCGTAGATGTGCGCAACTCCTACGCCGTTCCTCACAACGAGTATTCGGATGAGGTCTATTGTCCTTCTCCGTAAATCCCACTTTCAGTTTCTTCAAATAAATTAGGGTTCTGGGGTTGATTGATTAGGGTTTGGCTTTGTCTACTCTGCATATGGGTCGGCGCTGGTGTGCCACCTAATTGGCTGGCTAAATCTTGGTTACGTTTTTTGATATGATGAACTCTCTGCTGTCAAAGTAGTTATATGTTGCATATCTTGAAATTCATTTTTGCTTTCAGGTTGCATTGGACATAGATTATCATCATAATATGCTGATCTCTCACCAAAAGGTGAATCCAAAGGAGGCTATTGTTGGATGATAAACTTCAAAATCCATGACCTACTTATTTGATTCAAGTTAGACCTCTCTAAATACTCACTTGGGTAATGTAGTGGTTCGAGTTAATTGCTGCAAGTCGCTGATGACCGTTATTATATATGTTATGATATTTGATTCAAGTTAGAGCTCTCAAAATACTCATCTGGTCGCATACTCAATAGTAGTCTTTGACATATACCACATCGAGTGGAAAAGACGGCTTGAAAGCCTCCATCAACACCGATCGAAGCGAAGATTTTTATATTTAGATGAGGTTCTTACCGTAGCCAGCTCTCCTGCATATAATTTCACACTTGCTTGCACAAGTTATAGGGTTTTGGTTTGCTAGTTAGTGAAGATTAGCTAAGATCATGTGTTTGTTATGGAGATGCTTGATGGGTGTGCTTCCCATCCCATATAGCCCCGAGGGTGGGTTTGGTCATCTTATCCTATCCCCCGTCATCGATAGTTTTGTTGATGATCATTTATGGATGTTATGTTTTAGGTATTTATTCCATTTCAATTTGGACCTGCCTATAATAATAATAATAATATTCTACAGCATGTTTGTGCTCATACATTCATCTAACTACTATCTGTGCCTGTGCTACTATCTCTGCTCCGCATCTTTAGGACACATGATTCTTGAGTTGAGATCCATGGAAACTTGCTTCATCCTTGTCTTATAAAACTTGTGCTGTGATTGATTACTGTCGCATAAACATGCTTATTTTGGAAATTCCTCTAAGCGCAATGGAAACAAATAAGGCGCCCCGTTTGTTCCCATCGTGCGCTGCAGCATTACTAGAATTTCCTTTACTCTCACAAAAATTATTCGTACGTTAATTTGGTATGGTGTTTGTGTCATACTGTGCATTTTATATAATTTTTTAATAAAATAAAAATAAAAATTAGATCAACATTAGACTCGTTTTGATCCTCGTAAAAAATTATGGATTTTGATTATTATATTTTTATATTTGATAAATTATATAGTAAGATATTAAAAAAAAATTAA
>JAOWBR010162521.1:0-12146 GCA_028571145.1 Dionaea muscipula
AACACAAGACCTCGACTCCCGGACCCCGAACCCTAGACCCCTATCCCGAACCCGACCCAGGTCCCCGAGCCCGACCCCGGACCCCAACCCCAGACCCGACCCTAGACCCGACCTCGGACCTGGACCCAACCCCGACCATACCCTGACCCTAACCCCCGACCCAAACCTTCGAACCCTCGTTCGGAGCGGGGTCCGGGGTCGAGGTTTTGAGGTTCAGGGTCGGGTTCGGGGTTGAGGTTTCGAGGTACGAGGTCGGATCGGGGTCGAGGGTTAGGGTTCGGGTTCGGGATCAAGGTTCTAGGGTTCGGGGGCTGATTAAGGTCTGGGGTTAAGGTCCGAGGTTGGGTCGGGGTCGAGGGTCGGGTTCGGGGTTGGGGTCGGGGTCAGGGTTAGGGTAGGGGTCGAGGTTGGGTTTGGGGTCGTAGGCCGGGGTTCGGGGTACAGTTCCGAGGTCGTAATCTACATTACTATAAAGTGATAATGCATAAAATGTATATAAATTTAACAATGAAACTAATATGGCCTAATAAAAAAAACTCATAAATCTCTCATATTTTAATCAATATATGAATAATATATTTAAGACATATGTATACAAATATGACTATAGATTACAAATACTAGTTAACAAGTCCTAAATTTCACCCCAAATTTTTTTCCGATATTTTAATTCAAATTCCTAAATTCTTTTTCCAAATTTTCACCAAATACTGCCAAATCCTAAATTTTCCCCGTAAAATTTTGCCACCAAAATCGAAAATTTAACCCAAAATTTAGCTGATTTCCCTCGCGTGAACTCCCTCCCTCACGTGATCTCCCACCCTCTCTTCTCTTTCTCTTGAGATCTCCTCTTTCTCTGCCCTTTGCTGTGTCCATCGGCAAGAGCCATAGAGAAAGTTCAGCGGGATCGGTGGGCTCAAGGCAGAGAAAGGCCGGCGAAGGGGGCAGCAGTCGCGCCCGGAACGAAGGAAAATGTCGAGGGGAGAAGACGACGGCGGGGAGAGCATCATCCTTCTTTGACATTGACAACGGCGACGAGCGGCGAAGAGGATGGTGTTCAAGCGTCGAAGCGACGAGGGCAGAGCGGATTTCGACGGGATGGAAACAATCGAAGCTGGTAACCCTTGATTCCTCTTTGTGTCCTTGATTTGGTATTCAGGAATGTTGATTTAAGTGATTTCGTTGGTAAAATGAAACCTATTTAGGTTTTGTGGCATCATCTTCTTCTTCCTGTTCTTCCTCCTCGTGTTCTTCTTCTACTGTTGCTTATTAGGATCTCTTCGCAGCTTTCAGATATCTGAAACTTGGTTCAGTTGTTGATTATTACTTAGATCTTGCCATCTTGACAATGGAGGGACTTCAAGCTTTGATGCCTTCTAGCAGATGAGATAATTTTACCGTGGATGAGTGATAGAGGATGCCTATTGGTATTGTATCTCTGAGTTATTTCTATTGTTTGCTATAGGAACAAACACGACATTTAAATCACTTTTTTATGTTCATTGTGATACCAAATCAAGAATATAGCTGTCTCAGCAGCTTCTTGTTTCTTTGCAGAGATCCGTAGCTCTTAGCTATGGGCTTTCCTTGGCCAGAACTTCTGTTATGTGGGTAAACTGGATAAAGTTCAGAAAACTGATGCTTTCAGAAGATTTAGCAATATGGTGGTTATTGGAATAAAACATGGAACCGTGTAACATATATATGATGGCGAGACACATTTATGAAGTTAGGAAGTTTATCTTTTGTTCATACTTATGCAAATTTCCAAGTGTTATTGGGACAATATTTTGCTTATTTGTGTTTCATGGATTTTGTTTGAGGCATAGGTAGAATGGCAATGCACATTACTTACAAATGCTTGTTTGGTTAAAACTGATTGCAAGTGACGTGCCAATAATGTGAGGCTTGGATATTTTTTATTCTGCTACTTCTAGGCACATCATTTGAGATTCTGTGGACAAACAAGTTTTGGTACCATGACTATGAGTTGTCCTGCAAAATATGTTGTTGGATGATTTAGTTAGTCATAATGCTTAATCAGTCAGACCTGCTTCATTGCCCTTTTATGAGAAGGGAACTTTTTGAATTCAGAGCAATGTGATTTTCCAGTCAGATATTTGTATGATTGCCCTTAACTGTGCCATTGGATGGGAGTACTTTGTTGTTATTTCAAGTAGTATATGCCTTTAGCTACAATATCCTTGGTAAAGCTTGAGATTAGCTTTCTAAGTTGGCATCTGGACCTTCATTACATTGCTTTTCTGGAAATTCGTGTTTTCCAAGGCATAAGCTTGCTGGTGTAGATTTGGTGGGTGGCTTTCAGGGGGTTAGTTTGTGCAATTGACTGAGCCTGTTCAAGGTGGTGTTAGTGCTTAAATGCTTATTTTACTAGTTCTACTGTTTGCAACTCTTTATTTGTGTTTGCAGCTTGCCTTGATAGATTCAACAGTTCTGAGGAGTATGGGTGAAGCATTAGGGCATTCTCTTCTTACCTACAGAAGCACTCTACAGGGTATAGCGAAGCTTCAGGTGAGTTACAATTGAGCTTTCATTGATATCCAAAAATTTCACCTGTCTTTATAACAGTTGTAGATTGAGATTTTCATGGATTTCTATGCTCCTTGCTACCTATGGCACGTGGAGTTGTTATTTGTTGTGAACCTGAGCAAATTCTATATATTTTTTTTATTTGCAGGATGCACAGGAATAAAACTTATATGACGAAGATGGAGTCTACTGGTGCTTCTGCCTTCATCTTTTCAGGTACACTTTATTACTAGAAAACCAGAAAAACTTCTGTTTGATTATTCTCTAAATTAACCCTCACAAGCATGATGCATTGGTTTCACTCATTAATGAGATGAGATCTTGGAGATTTTTCATATGCTGATTGTTTGATTCAACTTCAGACTGAACTTCAACCTGCATTGAAAAAAAGGTAAGATTTCCTTACCATCATTCTTTTCATAACTTGTTGATTGTTGAGATGCAGTTTGTGCTAAAAAATACCTTTTAGTCCACTAGGTTGTATTGTAGGGATGCGAATATTATTCAACCATTCACATGAATATGTTAAAGGTTGAAAATCAGTTTTACTACTTATGTATCCCTAAAACAGAATAACTAAAGCTCATAAGCATGATGCTTAAACTAGTAGGAACTTCTTTATTTTAAAGTGTACCTGCAAGCTACCTATACTGTGATATATAGCATATATAGCATAGCAACTAGCTAGTAGTTGGAGTTTGATGATTTGGTGATACATAGCTCGCTGATTATTTGTGAATATATGAATACATAGCATAGCATAGCAACTAGCTCATTATTTGTGAATCTGTGAATACATAACAAGGCAAGAATCTATGAATCTTTTAAGGCGATTCTCATGCGATTAATATTCTGATCATTGGTGGTGTATTCTTGTTCTATGACTTTTTGTTTGTTTAGTGATTTGGATATTTGGATGGATTTTCTGATTTTTGTGTTGTTTCTTTGATTGGTGTTGTAGACGGTCTGTCGACATTTTATTGTCTAAGTAGTTGCTGGAACCTATTGTTATCCTCATCTGCTTATTTAAACCTTTATCTTTGATTATCCTTTTAAATCAGTCTTGAGTTTAATTTCATATCAAAAGGAAATACTGGGAAACGTATGGAGGATTGGACTGCCTAAATGTGCATCATCTCTTGTATTGTTTGGTGCATTTACCTGGGCGTGTGTTTCTGTCGAAGGTAGTGAAATAATTAAGTGTTTGCTGATTAACATGTTCGTACCTTTTATTTACTGATTTGATGGGTTTTATTTACCGAGAATTTTTTGTTTTGATTTTTTGTTTTTTTGTTTGTTGTCTACTTGCAGAAGAGTTTGTTCAAGATTCTGAATTGAAGAAAACAGTAATCTCTAATATGGAAGGATTTACATCAGAAGACAATACTGCACATTTTTGTGAACAGTAATCTCTAATATGGAAGGATTTACATCAGAAGACAATACTGCTCATTTTTGTTTAGCTAGTCATTTTTTTTAAAACTCATGAAATTGATTGTGTTGTTGAAGAACTTATATTGTGGATCATTTTTATGGAATTGGTTCTTTTGATGTATGACTTAGAAATGGGGTTTCTAATAAAATATTAGGATGTTATTCAATTGCGTTGAAAAATTATTGTGTAATTTTTGTTTAAATATTTCAGTAAATTATTTTTATTATTTTTGTCGCTATTATAATTATAGTGATAGAAATTTCTTATCCGACGTAAATATTAGTGACATAAATTAACGTTTTCTTTACGAATTAGTGACGGTATTATCTGTTACTATTTTATTTTAGTGACAAAAATATAGGTTTCGTCGCAAAGTGGGAGTTGTATTGAACTTTTGTCACAAAAAGCTTGTAGTGATGGATTATTTTAGTGATGGAAAGTCAACACCGTCACTAAACTATCCGTCACAAAAAATATTTGTCATTAATTTTTTTTCCGTCACTAAAGTTTGTGTCAGAACAAAATATCCGTCACTATAACCTTTAGGGACGGAGGTATATGTGACGGGACACTTTTCTGTCATTAAAGCTCATTTATGTCACTATTGCCGCTAATAGTGATAGATAATTGTCATCACTATATGACATTTTTTTTGTAGTGCCCCTGCAAAGGTCATCAAATACCCTAAAGTAGACTTCCTTGAGTCACGATCCCCTACCATATCCGCATCAGTGAAGGCTGTCAGCATCGGAGACCCATCGCCATAGCACAAGGCGAGATCAGAAGTACCTCTCAAGTACCGGAGAATCCACTTCACTTCCTCGCAATGCTCCTTTCCCGGATTTTAGATAAACCTGCTCACTACTCCAACTGCATAAGCTATATCAGGTCTCATTGCAATCATTGCATACATCAAGCTCCGTACTGCTAAAGTATAAGGTACTATCTCCATCGCCCTAGCTTCATCCATAGTCTGAGGAGATTGATCATGGCGAAGCTTAAAGTGTGGACCCAAAGGCGTCGACACTGCTTTAGCCCCATCTAAGCCAAACCTCTTCAAAATCTTCTCAATATATCTTTGCTGGGACAAGTACAATTTTCCATTCCATCTGATGATCTCTAACCCAAGGATCTTCTTGGATACTCCCAAGTCCTTCATCTCAAAGGCTGTGGCAAGCCCTGCCTTCAAATCTTGAATCCTTTCAGGGTTCTTGCCCACAATGAGCATATCATCAACATGCAAGAGAAGAACGATGAAATCATTCGAAGAAAACCTCTTCATAAACACATAATGGTATGAAGCTGTCTTGGCGTAGCCTTGCTCCTGCATCGTCACCTCAAACTTCTTATACCCCTGCCGTGGCGCTTGCTTAAGCCCATACAGGCTCTTTCTCAGCTTGCACACCAGGAGTTCCTTCCTCTTCTCTACAAAACCCTCAGGTTGATCCATGTAGATTTGCTCCTCAAGCTCACCATTGAGGAATGCCGTCTTCACATCTATCTGTTCTACTTCGAGGTTTAAACTGACTGCGAGACCCAAGACTATCCTCATCGAGGACATCTTGACAACTGAGGAAAAGATCTCCTCAAAGTCAACACCTTTCTTCTGTGAAAAATTCTTCACCACAAGTCTCGCCTTGTACCTAGGCTTCCCATCAAGCTCTGCCATCTTGATTCTATAGACCCACTTGTTCTTGAGTTGTTTTCTCCCCTTGGGCAGCTCCATCAACTCATAAGTGTTGTTGTCCTTCAAAGACTTCATCTCTTCCTCCATGGCATCGAGCCACTTATCCTTCTGATACTCCCGGAAAAACGGTCTGAGGAGTCTGGCTTGGAGAACGGTCCGGTCGCACCGGGGGAGGAGTGTGTTTGAAGAAGGGCAACTGCGATGACCTGAAAAGGACGAACAAACTCAACAAAGGGTACCCCGAGGTGTTAGCTCGGGACGACCACTCCGATGCTTAAGTCAGCAAGTGTGTAAGATGGAAAAGGCCCTCTTGGGGATCGCGCCGACCAGGCTGCCGAGCAGGCAAGTGCCAAACAGGCAAATTTGCCGACCAGGAAGAGTTGCCGAGCAGGCAAGAGAGCAGGGTAAAGGCTAGGAAAATAAGTGAGCAAGTGGCCGTACCTCAGATCTTGGGAGGCGACCCCTATTTATAGGGGTCGGGGGAGGCTGCCGACTAGGCTGCCGAGCACGATGCTCGGCGCCGACTATTGAATATTGCCATAAGCTGACGTGGCATGCCCGCCGACCAGGAGGGCCGACCAGGCATATACTGACCAGGAGGGCCGAGTAGGCACTTCAAGCCGAAAAATGTCTGGCCCACCTGGGTGGTTCTCCTTATCCGCGTGTAGGTGTAAATACCCGTATATCATCAGTCCCCCAATTTCGGAGTGCGAACGTAGTTCGGACTGTGAAGTTACAGTCAAATTAGAGCGTACAAGGTCACCGGAAGATGCACATGTTGCGTTCTGTTGTAGGTTGGAAGCGTGTCGTGGCACCCGTCGAACGGGCCTCACTGTGTTCCCAAATGCCGACTAGGCCTGCCAACCAGGTTGCCGAGCAAGCCTGCCGACTAGGCTGCTGACCAGGCACATGGCCTGGGTCTATAAATAGACCCCCCTGCCTTTGTCTCTTCATTGTTGAAGATCTGCGGAAGCTCTTGCCGAACAAGCAGTGTGCCGAGCAAGCAAGCGCCGATCTGGCAACCTTCTTCTCTCCGCCGAGCAGCATTCAGGTAGAACGCCGACCAGGCACGCCGACCAGGCAGTTAGAGAAATTTTCACCAATTTTCATCTTTCCCTGTTTTAAGCCAAAATGTCTACCGAACCTAACCCTTCCGTGCCAAACCCTTCCGAAGCCATCCCGGACCCTGTAGATGTTGAGAACCCTGTAAATACCAAGAATCCAGCCAATCCTCCCCTAGAGCTCGTTGGGGGAGCTTTGCATAGAGAGGTGATTAGACACCACACTAGGTCTAAGAAGAAAGTTGTTTCTGAGGAACCTAGCAGTTCGGCTCAGCGTGCTTATTGTCCTGGAGCTGATCAAATTTCTACTTTATCTGACTTTGATCTGACACTTTACCCTCAGCGCTTTGGATGCCCTGACTGCACCTTCCGTTCTTCCGCCACTATGGAACGCCCTTTCTACCCCCGTGATGGGCTGATGGGAGTTTATGTAGATAGTTTACCTGTCGGACAATATTTTCCTTTGTGTACATATTATAGAACAATAATTGACGCCTACGGGATCAGTTTCGCTCAACTGACTCCGAACGTCTGGGCCCTTATGGCCGCCTTCGGGGGTTTGTGCAAGGCTTTGGGATACGCGGCGAACGCCTGCATCTTTTTCCACTACTATAAGATCTCCAAGACTCGCAGAGATAGCAAGATCGGGCTGTACTGCTTTTCAGCCAAGTCCTAGGAAAACTTCATCTCTGGGTTTTCTTCTAAGATCCGGGATTTTAAGAAGCGATGGTGTTGGGTGCGAGGCCCTGGGATTGAGTCTAACCCGGAATGACGCAAGCCAGCAACCAATCTCATCGTTAAGTACTACGATGCTGAGGCGGGCTTGATTGCCCGGATTACAGAGGAGATTGAGGGGAATCTTGCCTGGAAGTTGAAGGACTTGCTCAATCCGGAGCTATTAATAGTGGCTGGATTGATCTCAGCCCCTTCTGCTGCTGCAGTTGCCTCTCTATTTACTCATGCCTCTCACTCTCTTGTCCATCACTCTCCTGCCCCAGCCGACTCCCTTGACGCACTTTTTGATAACCTCACTCCCGAACTAGAAGCCCTCTCTCCTAACCGGCCATCCCACTTTCTCCTTCTCCTCCCGCCGGCCTCGATGCAGATGCACTTAGTTTTGAACAGGATGTGGCAGGTGGCGAGGTTCTTGTGAACATCATTTCTGATGAAGATGCAGGGGAATTCGATGACCCATCCTTGCCTATCCATCAAAGAGCCTCTGTTGAGGCTGGGTCTTCCGGTTACTATTTTTGCTTTAATCTTTCTTTCCTCTTCAGCCTTTTCATTTCTCTGCGTTTTTCCTGTGAATTGTTTTAACATTTTTTAAATTTTGCAGACATGGCTCCAAGAAAGCCGAAGAATAGAGCTTCAACCGCCCTACCAATTCCCGGAGAACACGAGCATCGAGAAGAAGGGGAAATCGACCCTCCTTCACATGTCAGCAAGCGTCCCCGCTTCAGTGATGACATTCCTCCTCCTTAAGTGGCTTCCGCTTCTCAGGCTCCTGCAGATCTGAGGGGGTACGGTGCACGTGATCAGCCGGGCGTGGTCGAAACTCTCCTTAGAGGCATGCCTCATCAGGCCACTCTCTTGTCCCGGCCACCCAAGAAGCGTCTATCGAGCAACTACACACCGTCCTATCCGACCGTGTATTTTAAATCGCCAGATTACATGCGCACCTCTCCCGCACCCGTGCTCAACAACATTCCTCATCTTGAGCGCTCTATCATGACCTGCGAGAACAACGCCTTAGCTGCAATCCAGGCTATGGCCACTGCCACTCAGGGTGACCTGAATCACTACATCGATGAGCATGGGCTCTATATGAAAGACTGGATTAATCGAGACATGCGAACGACAATAGCCCAGTTGGCGGTCACAGTGGAGGCATCCTTGAGGGTGCAGAATGAGGCCCGGGATAGGATTTTTGACAAGAATCGGGATATTCAGAGCATGCAAATTCTATAGAAGGGCCTCGAGGATGATGTCAAAAAGCACAAGGGCATCAATGACATGGCAACAAAGGATGCCGCGTAGGCCCACGAGGAGGCATCGAAGGCCAAGCGTGATTTGGCGTTACTGCAGCATGACTTCGACCTGATGAAGATTGATCGGGACAAGTATCAACGAGACGCTGGGGCGGCGTGCCAGGAGACTGAGCTAGTGCATCGTCAGTTGGAGAAGGAGAAGCAGAGAGGGAGCATGGTGGATCTGGAGGCCATCAAGGATACCCATTTCACCGACTAGGTGGATGAGTGGCAGGATACACCGGCGGGAAAAGAGTGGCTCTCGGATGCCTGTCAGGGAGCGCAGTTGCAAGGTTACCTGGCATCTCTCCGATATTTGGGACCCCGACTTTCACCTGGTATGAGCCGAGATGAACTCTGGGGTAGAATCCCTCGGTTCACTGATGTGGGCATTCATGATAACGGGGAAGTGTTCTTTATTGAGCAAGGCGAGGGTAGTGCTGCAGCCAATCCTTCCTTGGCGCCTGGAGGCTCTGATCTGATCATAGGAGGGCGGCGTTCTCCTACTTCTCTGGCTCAGGATCTGCTAGAAGAGGATGAGGCACTGGGTGCCTCCCGTACTGACGCTGCTACTCTCACTGCTAATCAACAAGTTTGGCGAGCAGCGTTAGAAGACACTGGGCTGAACACCGAGGAGGGGGTGCTGGGTCAGTAACCAGGGGGTGAAGAGGAGAAGGTGCAAATCCCTGAGCATATCGAGCAAGATCCCGAGGATGAAGCTTGATTTAGATTTTAGTTTCGTCTTCCTTTGTCTATCTTATTTCTGTATTTCTGTTTATTCTTTTGAACTGTAAATGCTCTGACTAGGGGATCCAGGTCTTCGCTCTCTTCTCAAGGACATGTCTGGAAGAGGTGTTGCACTTGGTTTTTGATGTATTCCCCTTCTTGATTAATGAGAATTTGATCTTTCCTTGTCTGTCATGCTGTGTTAGATACCTGTCTATTTATGTCTCTTCTTGCAGGTTAGGAGCATAACGGACTTAAAGTAACGATAATCGAAAGAGTTATGCTTAATAACTTGGAATAGAAACTTGATTACCATGTGGCTGGAATTATACCTTCCTGGCGGACTAAGAGACTTGGTGGTCGGCCAGTTGATGGTGAAGATTCTAGCTTTTTGTATAAACATGCGGGAGCTACCTGACTTACAATCTTCCGTGTGGGACGACCCAAATCACGGGAATAGTCGTCCGAGGTGGGGTAGACCTGGCTTACACGGGGATAGAAAGTCATCCGATGCGGGGAAGACCCGGCTTACACGGGGATGGAATTATCTGAGGCGGGGTAGACCCGGCTTACACAGGGATGGAATCATCTGAGGCGAGTTAGACCTGGCTTACACAGGGATAGAGAGTCATCCGAGGCGGGGAAGACCCGACTTACATGAGGATGGAATCATCTGAGGCGGGGTAGACCTGGCTTACACAGGGATAGAGTCATTTGAGATGGGATAGACCCAGCTTACACAGGGATGAAGTCATTGCGGATGGTGGGTGTAAAAAGATGTCGAATGAGTTCTGCTCGTCCCGATACTTGCACTTAGGTACTGACATCATTAAAAAATCATACCCAACTCAGTGACGGAGGTGTACCTGGCCCGAAGGCTCCGGATCACCCCATCCAGACTATTAAGACAGAGGTGCGGGTGGGAGCCGACTAATTTTCTTTGCGGGATGGTTAAGATACTAAACTTTTTAACAGGACTTAATGAAGATGAGACTTTTCCTTGCGGAGCGGACTTGACTCAATGGCAGAGTTTTCCTGACCCGAGGGCTCCAGGTCCCTTATCCAGGATCACTGAGATAGAAATGCGGACGGAAGCTGACTAATAATCGCTGCGGGACTGGCCTGTCCCGGTCTGGCATTGTTAACAGACAAGAGACGGGTTTCTCCACAAAAGAGAATTCTTTTTTCATTGTGTTCCTTATGTTATTATCTCTTGTGATAAAAGAGAGAGAAATTGAAAGGGTGAGAGAATGTCACCGAGAGCCACGTGTTGCGGAAGTGAGGGCTTCAGCGGTTATGTTGAGGCATGGGCCGGATATGCGGTAGAGACGTTATTGCAAGCAGCTTGAGCATTCCTGTATGTCTCGGGGCCTGTGCTGTACAGTAAACTTATCAGCAGGAACCCAAGGTTTTTATCCTCGGGGGGCCCCTCCGACGCTCAAGTCAGCCCTAATTTTATTAAAATTCAGTAAGAATTTACATATGCAGGAATATCAAAGGAAGGAAGGAAAACATTACAAAAGTAAAGTACACTACTGATAGTACATCCGGAGGTGTACAACGTTCCACGTGCGGGAGATATCCCTTCCATCCAGAGTCCAGAGTCTGTATGTGCCAGGTCGGACCTCCTCAGTGATCTCGTAAGGCCCTTCCCAGTTGTGTGCCAACTTTCCGGTGGGAGCATCCTTTCCTTTGAACCTTGCATCCCGCGGAACCAAGTCCCCCACTCTGAAGCTGCGGTTTCTGACTCTGGAGTTGTGAAAACGCGCAACCCTCTGCTGGTAGGCAGCTAGTCGGAGTGTTGCTTGTTCTCTTCTTTCCTCAACGACATCCAGACAGTCTCTGAGCTCTAAATCATTCTCAGCTTCTAAGAAGTGATCAATTCTGAAGAAGTGCATGCCGATCTCAACAGGAACCACGACCTCCACACCAAAAGCCAAGTTGAAGGGAGTTTCTCCGGTGGCAGTCCGGGGAGTGGTTCGGTAGGCCCATAGGATACTTAGCAGTTCATCAACCCAATCACCTTTAGCCTTCCCAACACGAGTCCTCAATCCTCAAGCAAAGTCCAATTTTTCACCTCTACTTGTCCATTGCACTAAGGATAGGTAACGGAGGCATAGCAATGCTCAATCTCGTACTTCTTGCATAATTCTTCGAACCTGCAGTCCTCAAACTGCGTGCCGTTGTCGGTGATGACTGCTCTGGAAACACCGAAGCGGCAGATGATGTTCTTCCATAAGAAAGACTTGATCTCAGGTCCCGTGATGCGTGCCGTTGGCACGGCCTCCACCCACTTGGTAAAGTAGTCCATAGCCACAATGAGGAACTTCTTTCCATTGGGTGCAGTGGGATACGGTCCCTGGATGTTGATCCCCAAATGGCAAACGGCCAGGGGGAAGTGATGGGGGTGCGCTGGGTGGCAGGGTGATGTTGTTTTCTGGAAAACTTCTGGAATGTCTCACACTTCCTGACGAAGTCTTCAGTTGTTTCTTGTAACTTTGGCCAGAAGTAGACTTGCAGTCTGATTTTTCTAGTGAGGGTGGTTCCACCCTGATGACTCCCGCAAGCACCTGAGTGGATCTCATTGATGAGTGCATAAAAGTGCGCTCATTATAGTCCTAATTTATGCCGAATTAATTATGATTAAGTCCTAAGCATTT
>JAOWBR010162532.1:0-21305 GCA_028571145.1 Dionaea muscipula
CGCCGAATAGGTACGCTCCCGATTTACATGTTTCGCATACTCGTATTTAGCATGACCCAGATTAGATCCGGTTTAAACAATTTTAAATTTTCGTTGCGTGCATGCTATCTAGATCCTAACCTACCGCTGGGTAGATGGACACTCAGTCCAGTGATGTGTAGCGTTACTGCATGTAACACATGGTTCTCTTTGTGCAGGATGGGGGACGGTGGTCGCATCTTTCATTAATAACAGATCCAATTTTTCAGAGAGGGCTGCAATAGTTGATGTGAGGGTTTCGTTTACACTAAGCTCATTTACACCCTCCCTACTTCCAGCGCGTGCAGCTATAGGTTTATCCCTTCTCTCAAAAGTGGATTGGAACTGAGATGCGTCACTCATATTTTCAAATAAGGCCCATACCGCATTCTCATCCTTCGTCATCACAGATCCTCCACACGAGCCATCCATCATCTGACAATGGTTCAGCAGGAGGCCAAAATAGAAGCTCTGCACAAGCCGCCACTTAGGTATGTCATGGTGAGGGCACTTGCGGATAAGATCACCAAACCTTTTCCATGCTTCATACAGGTATTCAGTGTCGTGCTGTTGAAAGGTGGTGATCTCCCTTTGGTATTGGAGTGTCTTGCCCACTGAAAAATATTTCTTCAGAAAAGCAGCACTCATCTCCTCCCATGTTCTAATAGTGTGGGGCGACAGTGTGCTCAGCCAGTGTTTTGCCTGACCCCTTAGTGAGAATGGAAATAAAATAAACTTCATTGCATCAGCGGGGAAGTTCGTGATTTTAAGTGTTGAGCTGATGGACAAAAACTCAGACAGGTGGTTATATGGGTCCTCCTGAGATAAACCATTAAAAGTAGGTAAAGACTGGACTATTCCGGGCTTAATCTCATATTGGGCAGTGGCAATTGCAGGAAGCTCTATGCACGACAGTATGTCATACACATTTGGAATAAAATGTGCATGCAAAGGATTCGCTACCCCGTTGTTTCCCCCGTTCCAGCATTCTGTCCGTTTAGTGCGTTCTGATCCCCGACTACCCCATTGACAGGACCATTTTGATTATTCAAGTTTTATGGTGGTGGGTCGTCCATAGTGTTAGTGCATGGGTGCCTGCTTTTAATCCTACGTTGCCCTAAGTTCGGATTGATTCTAACAAGTCTAGGTCGTATGGATCGACGTCCTAACATGTAAGGTCAAAAACTAATTAGAGCAGCAGGATAAAAACACAACTGAACAGGATGCAGGAAACAACAGTAAAATAAAGCAGAATAAACATAAAAATAAAAATAAAAAGACTTAAAATAAATACAGCTAGAAATAAAAATTAAATTCAACCCAAAAATTTAGCTACCGTCCCCGACAACGACGCCAAAATGATAGCACGCGTCGTCGGGTGCGCTATATTTAGTACTAGCGGTTACCCGTGCCTTCGGCACGATAAGTACTGCACTCTCTCAAAATAAAAATTGACGAAAAATATATGTTAGCAACTCTTAGAAAAAAATAACGAAAAAACAATGAAAATCATAAAATATTAAAAAAATCGAAAATATTATATTAATATTAGTCTTATTTGGATCGTCTCGACATATTAAAAAATTTGACTATAATATTATATAAATTTTATTAAATATATTATTAAAAAACTAATTTTTATTAAAATATTAATATTACAAAAAAAAAATTACTCTTATTTCACTTTATTACCAACCAATTAATAAGGAATAATAACATGGTAAATGTGCAATTGAAAGTTGTATGCAATTAATGTAATAATAAATGCATGTATAAAAAATTAAATAATTAATTTCAATCCAATGGTCATAAGAGATTCCCGCTCTTTTTCACGATCTGACGGTAAAAAATATCCCAAGACATTTTATGAGAGGAATTTCAAACCTTGAGCTGTTTTGTATTATAGATGTATGTATCTGTATGTATGTATGTATGTATGTATGTATGCATGTATGTATGTATGCATGCATGTATGTATGGATGTATGTATGTATGTATGTATGCATGTATGCATGTATGTATGTATGTATGCATGTATGAGTACAAAGATAGATTATACTTAACACCCTTTTCAAATTGGAGAATAGATATCAACTAGACCTATTTTGTTACACAAAAAATCTAAATGAGGTAAAAACAAGGTTTAGTCAACAGATCTACAAGTTGAGTATCACTAGGTACAAAAGGAGTAGCATTGAGACTACTCTTTACTTTCTCTCGAACATGATCACAATCAATTTTAATGTGCTTTGTCCTCTCATTAAAGATTGGATTTAAAGCAATATGTATGGTTGCCCGATTATCACAATGTAAGTGAAGAGGTAACTGAACGACAAATCCGAGCTCCTTTAGAAGAGAGTGAATCCATGTCAATTCACAAAAAATGTATGCCATTGCCTTATATTCGGCTTCGGCGCTAGATGTAGAAACAACCTTTTGTTTCTTATTCCTCCATGAGACAAGATTGCCCCCAAGTAATGGATCGTCTATCATTAGGGTCTCTAACCCAATGAGAGTCGGTAAATCTCTCGAGACACAAGTGACAATTGGCTTTATAGCACAAACCAAGGTCGGGGTGGCTCTTGAAATACTTAACTTCCCTCAAAAGGGCTTCCCAATGGGGAACACGTGGAGCCGACATGAACTGGCTCAAGGAGTTCACAACAAAGGTGATATCAGGACGTATGATGCAAAGATATGTCAACTTTCCAACCAAATGACGATACTGCTCTGGAAGATCAGTCATCAACTCCCCCTGATCAACATACAACTTAGCTCCAGGATCCATACTAGTTTTCTTGAGTATATCAAGGACGTATTTTCTCTGACTAAGACTAATGGAGCCATCCTTAGATCGAGAGACCTCAATACCCAAGAAGTACCGCAATTCTCCCAAGTCTTTGGTATGAAAGTGTTTTTGAATAACGACCTTCAACCTATCAATGCCTTATAGGTCATCCCCAATAATGATAATGTCATCAACATAAACAACGAGAAGAACACTGCCTTGGGAGGAAAAAAGGGAGAAAACAGAGCAGTCAGACATGCATTGTTGCATCCCAAACTAGAATAAAGCATCATTGAACTTTCCAAACCAAGCTTTGGGAGACTGCTTAAGACCATATAATGTCTTGCGAAGACGACAAACGAGAGAGCTCCCCCCTAGGTTGGGGGCTGAGTCATGTAAACCTCCTCATGAAGATCATTATGTAAAAAAATATTTTTGACATCTAACTGAAAGAGGGGCCAATTAAAGGTGGCGGTAAGAGAGAGGAATCCGAATAAAGCCAATCTTGGCCATAGTAGATAAGGTCTTCTTATAGTCCACCATATAGGTCTGAGTAGAGCCTCTGGCCACAAGACATGCCTTATAGCAGTCAATGGTCCCATCAGGAAGATACTTGACGGCAAACACCCAACAACAATCAATAGTATGCTTCCCAGGAGGAAGGGCACTAGATCCCACATGCCATTATCATGAAGGGTGACCATCTCAGCCTCCATGGCAGCTCCCCACTCAAGAACAGAGAGAGCCTCCAAAGCATAGAGGGTAGACGAATGCTACAAATAGTAGCAGCATACTGACGAAGAGGGAGCCCCAAGTGAGCATAAGAAACATAAGTAGCAAGAGGATGGGTAGTACACTGGCGAATCCCCTTACGTTGTGCAATAAGTAGCTCCATAGAATCATCCAATAGGGAGGAAGCAACAGGTGCCATAGGATCAGGGGATGACGTGATAGCCTGAGGCCGTCGAGTATAAACCCGGAAGGGAGCCTGCACAAGAACCTTTGCGGATGGGGATAGCTCAAAATCAGGGATAGGAAATGGGTGAGGATCAGGAAAGAACTCGATAGGATCCGCTGGCAAGAGAGGAGAACGAAAGAAAGGAACAGTCTCATGGAATGTAATGTCAGCACAACAGACAAATTATCGACGAAGTGAAGGAGAGTAACATCGATAACCTTTTTGAGTGCAAGAATAACCAAGGAACATACATCGACGAGAGCGAGGATCTAACTTATCAAAGCCAAAGTCTAGGACATGCAAAAAACTAGTGCAACCAAAAACCTGAATAGGTAAGTGATGGAGAGGCACAGTGGAAAACAAGAGAGAGATAGGGATCGTGCCATGTAGAACACTAAAGGGCATGCGCTTCACAAGATAACTACCAGTAAGGACTGCATCAGACCAATAAGCCTTAGGAACATGCATCTGAAATAACAGGGCTCGAGTGACTACTAAGAGATGACGGAGCTTACGCTCAACAACCCCATATTGTTGGAGGTATGAGTACAAGAGGACTGATATATTATACCATGATCGGTAGAGAAGGAGGGTAGAGAGGAGGCAAAGTATTCACGAGCATTGTCAGAACGAAAAACTTTGATAGTGGTACCATACTGAGTAGAAATCTTTAGGTAAAAACTTCGAAAAATGTGTTGCAATTCAGATCGCTCTTTCATTAAATACAACTAAGTAGTATGAGAGAACTTATGAACAAAAATAATAAAGTATTGATAACCATGACAAGAAGGGCCGCACATAGGACCTCATATATCCGAATGGATTAAATGGAATGGTTCTGCAGCACGAACACTGGTTTGTGAAGGAAAAGAAGTTTTGTGGTGTTTGCTCAGTTTACAGACTTCACACAAAAGATTATCTAAGTAACTACAAGAGGGAACTAATTTCATGAGATTTTGCAGGGAAGGGTGACCAAGACGGTAGTGTAGTAAATGAGGAGAAATGGAGGCCTGTGCAGCAACACTTGAGAGCTCCATGAAGTAATATAAGCCAACACGCTCAACCTCAGATCCAATGGTTCTCCTCGTCTGGAGATCCTGAATAACACAAGAATTAGAGAAAAATGTCACTGAACAAGCCATCTGTCTACTGAGCGTACTGACAGACAAAAGACTAAGAGGAAATGAGAGGGCATGAATAACATAATCTAAAGTGAGGGAATCGAAATGAACATAACCCAAACCAGCAGTAGGTGCAACAGAGCCATCAACAAGATGGATTGGAAAGGAACTCTCAGTAGTCCTGTGAAAACTAGTAGAAGACCCACTCATATGATCAGTAGTGCCATAATCAATAATCCATGGATGGCCAAAAGAAACATGATAAGCACTGGAAGCAGATGTCGAGGAAGTAGTGGTAGTGGTGGAAGAAGACACCGTGAAGCGAGCCAAGAGGCGTTGATACTCATCCTCAGAGACAAAAATCATATGAGCAGATGTCCAGGAAGAATCATCCAAGGAAGCAGAATGAGCCAAGTGTTTGGACTTCCCATGAAGAACCCAATAACGATCAACCAAGTGATTAGTACTTTGACAGTGGGTACAGAATAAGTCACGACCTCCACTACCACGGCCACGTCCACGAGAAGATGAGCTAGAAGAGCCATGATCAACACTGCTGGTCCCTCCCCTTGAAGGGCCACCATAGGAAGTAGTGTGACCGGTATGGGCCACCAAGGCAGAGTGATCGGTAGAAGAAGTAACTGGGAGAACACTGAAATTAGGGATACTGGCCTGACGAAGTAGGCTAAAAGCCTCAGATAATGAATCAAGTTCCTTAGAGGCCAATAACTAAGACCGCACATGAGTATATGGAGGATCCAAGCTATGAAGGAAACGTGCAACAAACATCTGTTCTCCCTGGGCCTACATAACTTTGACATTAGCATTGATCAATTGACACAGAAAGAACTCATCACAAATGCTTCGAAATCTAGAATAATGAGATTCCAAAGTGGTGACACTCTGGATGTAAAGGATTGATGTAAACCATAAGTACGCTGTAAATTATCCACCCCAGAATATAACTCACGAAGTTGTTGCCACAATAGCTTAGCCGTGGGTTGACGAATAAAAGTAGCAGCAATCTTAGACTCCATACTATTCTAAAGACGCATCCGTAGCCGAGCATCAATCTGCTTCCAAGCAGTGTAGGTCTCAATAGCTTTAGTCTTATTAGGAGGATCATCAATAAGATGGGCATCTAAATTATAGCCCTCTAAATACCTCTCAATAGCTAGGGACCCATAAGCAAAGTTCTTTGAGTTAAGGCGAATAGAAGTAATTGAGGATGTGTCGGAGTTCCATTCCGTGGAAATAATAAGGTTCTTCGAAGAGCCCGGGTCACCCATCGCAATCAAGGAAATTAGGGAATGCTCAAAGACAAGAATCACACAGAGCTCAAAGACAAGAATCACACAGAGCCAACCAGCAACCAACAAGAGAATCAACAACTTTTCATCAAAGAAACAGAAGAAATGAAAGGCGGAAGCGTCACATTGCAATCAATAGCATCAACTGAGTAAAACAAGGGACAAAAGATGGCCTAACAGTGCAGGAAGACCCTGCTGGATATCGATCTTGGACCATGGTGGCGTGTGGGCATGTTTGGCGACGCGTGCGGGTGCGTCTAGCTGTAGGAGGTGGTGTGGCTCCAGGTACAAGGGCGACTCAGGGTCGTCGACCTCCCATGGGATCTGTTTGTGGAGGGGAGGAAGGATGGGAGAGAAAAAAAATGGGAAGAGAGAAGAATGGTTTTGATGGAGGAGTGTATCGGCCTATGCAGAGGTCACTGGAGGCTAGAACGAAAACGGTGGTGACTGGGCAGATGCGCCGACGTCTGGGCTAAGACTGGGTAGGTCTCCGGCGACTAGTCTAGGGCTGAGCGGCGGTGACAGACGGTGGTGGTGGTGGATCCAATACGATGGTGGCTATGTACTCAAGTGTCCATTGCTCTGATTCCATGATAGTAAGAATAGAAGGAATAATGTGTGTAGGAGAAAACCTAGCACACCCATAATCCATGTATATATGTATGAGTACAAAGACAGAGATACCCTTAAGGTTTATACTTAACAAAGGTATAAAAAACCTACAAATGATGTCGGATATGATGAATCATTAAAATTGACACCAAAATAAATGTTGAGAATAGACTTGACACAAATAAATATAGAGAATAGATTTGACATTTTAACAAAAGTTAAGAATATATTTTAGATTTTTGCCTTTGAAGGTGCATACTTATCTGTTCTTCACCAGTTGATGCCTTTTTGTTGATTATATTACTTTAAATGTTTCAGCGATTGCTGTTTAATGCAGTAAGGATGGCTTTGGCTTAGTGAATTTTGAAATCAATATATCCTGAGTGGAGAGAGAAGTTATTCAATTCAAACATGTGTGCACCAACACTTCTGCCCTAAATGCTAAAGATGAATCCAATATACATGTTGAGAGTTCCCAGGAACTTATTCGAACCAAATGTTAATAAGAGTTGACATACTTTGACTGCGATAAATGTATCAGCTTAGACATTTTTCTGTTGGATCTGTACCAAAGGATTGAGGACGTAGCCTTTGTGCTTTAAGCTAAACGAATAGTTAGAGCAACTTGGACCAGGGACCAAATAGCGGATGCTATGTGATGTGATGTGACTACCGCGGTGTAACACTCTTTCATCCTATTGTTATTTGTCAAGGCATTGTGAGTTATGTTACTGATTTTTTAAAGTGGTCCATTATGTTCGTTATGAGTGTTAGGGAACTTGTAGTGATGTTATGTATCTTGCGACAGACGTGATGGTCGTGACGGCCGCGACTCCTTACAAATTCAAGCAATATCATATGAACAATAAAACTATGAACCTATTAACATTTAGTTGTAAATATAAAAATGAACATATCTATAATATGAGGAATATCGTATAAGCAATAAAACCATGAACCTATTAATATATAGTTGTAAATATAAAAATGAGCATATCTATAAGATGATCTGAAGTACTCATACTTGGTTATAAACATAGAAATTAACCAATGTGTGCATGATGATATATTGCTATGTGTACTGCTTTTTGTCTTAGTTATTACTTTTTTTGCTTATACCTAGTCCACAAATTAGGTTAGGGCAATGCGTGTTAGGTAGTTGACAGTCAGCGCATTATATTTGTCAGACCTTAAGTGCATGTATCCTACGGATACGTGCGGTCGACCCTCCTAGTGGAAAGAGGTCGTAAGGATTGATTGATTTGATTGAAACCTCAAAAATAAAAATAGACTTTGCACGACTTACTTGACAACTTGCTTCAGAATTTACCGCAATTGCATCTGCGATGTAACCATGTCCTCATTTTTTTGATTGGGCACATTTTTGTCCCATGCTTGAGGAGTCAACTTGAACTTGGTGTTCCTTACGGGCACTTGTATGGTCTGTTTTTTCTTAGAACATAACATTGTTAGGTTGAAAATTTTTACTCCTTAAAAAATTTAAGAGGTGTTCTTTCTATGTTGGTATCAAGTTTGATATTAAGAGATGTTCATTTCATGTTGGAAATTGGTGGCTTTAAGAGGTGTTAAAGAGTTCTAGAAGATGAAATGTTGAAATTTTAATAGGATTTTGGACTTGATGAAAATGAGATGCAGTGTTCAAATTTTACAAGGTTAAAGAAAAGACCCACAGCCTTGTAGGAAGTCTTAGATCCTATTCATAAACCAGCTAGCTGGTCAGTTTGATAATATAGATGTCAAGATGGGGCAGGTAGAGGTAACTCAAGGAGCAGCCTCTCAGAATGGCTAACAGATAATTCCCTAACTGCACATGAAGACAATGTATCGCTGATGCCTGTTTAACCACCACCTTCACTGGTGTAATTTGTCCAGTGAGGGGTTCTACTGGAGGATAGCTTCATCGATTGCAGCATTTGTGGGTGACCCTGTTTGATTTAATAGGTGCCAAAGTTTGGCACCTAAAAGCTTTTGAAATCATCCATGTCCCAATGCCATCTTGCACTTAGTCAGTTGTGTCATGGAATGATTTGGTTTTAGAAATCTATAGATGTTCCCAAGTTCACAATTGATTGGTGCAAAACTTTCCGACCTTGTTTCAGTGTCTGTCTGATTTGGTGATATGGCCCAAGGTAGTGATGAGAAAATCGACCACGGTAATACGTTCACGATCGCCGACGGAATTGGTCTTCTCAATGATCCGTGCAACACACAAACAATAGAGCAGAACAAATCAACAAATTACACAAGAGAATTGGAGATTAAAACACGAAAGATCAAAATGGGATCTCTTCACACCCTCTGTCTTCGCTCTCAGCTTTGAAGAAAATAGAGAAACTTGGAGAACAAGCTAGTAACTTCAAGTATGATCAAAAAACAAAAACTAAGAACTCCATCACTCTCAACTGACTTCTAGCTATTTATATTAAATGAGCTAGCTAAGGGAGGGGACTTGTATATGTGTCATCACTACATGAGTCAGTTATAAGTGTGGGGACCACAACACGTGTTACTTAGAACAAACCGAAACTGCAACTAAAACTGCCAAGGAACCAACTGCCCATAGAACTGGACAAGTCACTGTTTGGTTCCTGAGTAACTCCTGCCGTCTAGTTGTATTCCTGGTCCTCATCGTCTAGCTTCACCACCATACATGACTTTAGCGTTACCAGAATCACGACCCGTCTTTTCAAGCTAATAGAGCCGTCTGGTATTCACATTGCCATCCTTTGTCTGACACTGAGCAGACCAAACGGTTTGGTCTGACTCTGACAAAGACTAAACCTCGTCTAGTACAACTTCTACAGACTGCCACCGTCTATCTCAGCAGAACACTTAGACGGTGCTCCCATCTGGCTACCCAGACGGGACCTTGGCATAAGTTGAAAATCCACAACAAAATTCCCCCTTTTCATTTATGACAAGTGAAATTAGTCATTCCTACTGAACCACAACAGAACTTAAACTTCTCTGAAGTTAAAACCTTTGTCAACATATTGGCACCATTTACGTTCGTGTGATTCTTTTTTAGCTGAAACAGCTTCTGTGCTAAAGCATCCCGCATCCAATGATATCTCATGTCTATATGTTTCGATCTACAGTGGAATGAAGAATTTTTGGCAAGATGAATGGCACTCTGACTATCACAATGCAAAATATACTTCCCCTGCTCAAATCCCAACTTAGACAAGAACTTATTCATCCAAAGTAGTTCCTTTGATGCCTCAATCGCAACTATGAACTCAACCTCGGTCGTTGACAAAGCCACACATTTCTGAAGTTGCGACTGCCAAACCACTGCTCCCCCTGCATAGGTGATCATATACCCAGACGTTGACTTTCTTGAATTAATGTCCCCAGCCATGTCCGCGTCTGTATAATCTGTCAACATAGGTCCCGTCTCCCCAAAGCATAATCACAAACTGGAAGTTCCCTTCAAATACATGCAGACTCACTTTATAGCTTCCCGGTGCTTTTTCCCAGGGTTAGACATATACCGACCGACCACACCAACTGCATGAACAATATCTGACTGTGTAGCAATCATCGCGTATATCAGACTACCGACTGCAGTTGCATACGGTATCCCACTCATCTTCTTCATCTCCTCTACCGTCTGTGGAAACTGTGAGTTAATGAAAAATGATTTGCTAACGGTGTGCTCATCGTCTTAGCATTTTCCATACCAAACCGTCCGAGTACCTTCTCAATGTACTTCTCCTGAGTAATAAAGAGCTTCCTCTGACGTTTGTCCCGTGCAATCTGAAGACCGAGAATTTTCTTGGCCGGACCCATGTTTTTTATCTCAAAGAACGAACTCAGCCCCTTCTTTAGCTCTTCAATCCTTGCAATATTCTTTCCTACTATCAACATATCATCAATGTAGAGAAATAAGATGATGAAATCATCTTCTGAGAACCGTCTAATAAAGACGCAGTGATCAGTAGCCGTCTTGTTATATCCCTGCTCAATCATGGCAGACTCAAATATCTTGTACCACGGTCTGGGAGCTTACTTTAAACCATACAAACTTTTCCTCAGTCGGCACACCAGGGTCTCATGCCCTTTTTCCACAAATCCCTCCTCGGGTTGTTCCATGAAAATCTCTTTCTCTAAATTATCATTTAAAAACGTCGTCTTCACATCTATTTGTTCAATCTCAAGGTCTAGACTAGCAGCTAGTCCTAGAACCACACAGATTGAGGACATTTTTACCACTGGTGAAAAATCTCTTCGAAGTCCACACCCTTCTTCTGTGAGAATCTCTTCACAACCAGTCAGACCTTATACTTCGGTTTACCATCAAGCTCACCCGTCTTGATTCGAAACACTCACTTGTTTTTTAGAGCCTTCCTTCCCTTGGGTAACTCAACAACTTCAAAGGTGTTATTGTCAATGAGAGATCTCATCTCATCTTTCATGGCTTCAAGCCGTTTACTTTTATCAGCATGTTCAAATGCTTCCTGATAGGACTCGGGCTCCCCCTGATCAGTAGTCAACACATACTCTCATTTTGGGTACCGTCTGGGGGTTCTCCGTACACGCCCAAGGAAGAGAAGAAAGAAGAGACATAAGAAGCAATAGGATGAGAGACATAAGCTGGGGAGCCAACTACCTGTAAGAGACATAAGAAGCAATAGGATGAGATGTACACTTGTGGACCCCTTTCCGCTGGGCAATTGGGAGCTCTACAGAATCATCCATCAAGGGGATAGGCGGATCAATAGGAGCATGTGGAGGCGATAAAGCCTGGCGTCGTTGAGTATAGACCTTGAGAGGAGTATGTAGAGATGGAGTAGGGACCTCCAAGGAAGGAGAAGCAGTATCCGACGGCTGCACAGGAACCTCGGTGGATGGAAACAAGTCAAAATCAATGAGAGGAGACGAGACAAGGTCAGGAAAGATCTCAATCGGAGGCGCAGGTAAGAAAGAGTCAGAAAAATAAGGAACAGACTACTCATGAAAAGTGATATGAGCACAGACAAACTCTCGTCGAAGGGTTGGCAAATAGCATCGATAACCTTTTTGGTGTGAGAGTACCCCAGGAAGATACAACGACGAGAACGGGGATCCAATTTATCAAAACCAGAGTCAAGGACATATACGAAACAAGTGCAACCAAAGACCCGAAATGGTAAGTGATGGAGAGATTCAGTGGGAAATAACAGCTAGACAGGGATCTGCCCTTTCAAGACTAGATGGCATGCAGTTCACAAGGTAAGTGGCAGTAACAACAACATTCGACCAATATGTCTTGGGATCATGCATCTGAAATAACAAAGCCCTAGTACCACTAACAGATGACGGAGCTTGCGCTCAGTAACCCTATTTTGTTGGGAGGTTTGAGCACAAGAAGACTGGTGAATCATGCCATGATCAGTAAAGAATGAGGATAAAGATGATGCGAAGTATTCACGAGCATTATCAGAATGAAAATTTTTAATATTGGCTCCATACTGAGTACAATTCTCCAAATAAAAACTCCGGAAGATGTGATGTAATTCAGAACAATCTTTCATCAAATACAGCCAAGTAGTACGAGAAAGATCATCAATGAAAATGACAAAGTACTGATAACCATTGCATGTAGGAATGCACAGGACCCATATATCCAAATGGATTAAATGAAAAGGTTTCGTAGCACGACTCCCAACGCGTGAAGGGAAGGAAGTTCTGTGATGTTTGATAAACTCACAGACTTCACACAATAGACTATCTAACTTAGAATAAGAGGAAACCAAGGGGCTATTTGGTTTGTCTGTTTTTTGTTTTGAGTTTTCTGTTTTCTGTTTTTTGTTTTCAGTTTTGAGTAAAAACAGAAAATAGAAAATGTGTTTGGTTTATAATTTATAATTTGTAATTTATAATTTATAATTTGTCAAACCTTGATCGTTTTCCATGTTTTTGATGTTTTGAAAATTTCTGTCGAAAACATAGAAAACAGCTTTTTGTTGTTTTCTGTATTTTGAAGATTTTGAACTAAAAACTGTTCTGTTTTTAGAAAACAGAAAACAAAAAATTCAAACCAAACGCGTACACAAAAAATAGAAAACGTAGTAAACCAAACGCAGCCTAACCATTGTAAACGTTTTCAACACTCTACAAACTTCATATCAGGAGAGGCACTCTAAAAATTTGTAAAACCAACCACCGTTGGTGATGCTCTAATTCCCAGCCATGTATATTCGATTCATTTTTTTTTTCTCCATTGTGATCTCGAATTGATTATTGCCCATGACCTTGAATCTCCAACCAAACCCTTGAATTTTAATTGGTTGTGTCTCTATTCTCTAATATGAAATTTGTATGTTTTTTCTTCGGCAACTCTTCCAACTGAGAGAATGGCTAGCGGAGGCTTCAATTGCAATTTGGTTCTACTGGTAGAGAAGGTTTTACATCTCCATGATTTATTTAAAATGATTATAAAAAAATCAAGAAAACGAAGGGATTTGGCTTTGTTGGAATTTGAATTCCGGTTATATCTGGGTTGTAGATCAACGATGTTCATGGGGCAGTATATGTAAATGATTTTGATTTTGATGTTCATGGGTCACCTGTGGAGGAGACCGCTAGGTGCGTTCCTAAATTGTTAGAATGATGGAGTCCACTGTGTTGAAAGGTAAGAAGAGACTGAAGAAGACTCGGAGGAGGTGATTCGTCCAGACTTGTACATGTTGCAAATTATTATGGTAGATGCTTTGCATCGTAGGGAGGGAAAGAGACGAACATGTGTGGCTGACGGTTGACCCCATCTTGTTTTAGCTCATGAAGATGATGATTTGTTGTTTCCCGGGGTCTTGGGTTTGTCAGAGGTGTTGATACATCTATTATACAAAGGATGAAGAGATTTGAAATGTCTTCCTATAAATACCTCGGGATATTTTTGACTGTTGGATCGGGAAAAATAGTGGGAAACTCTAATAACCACATTGTATTTACAAATGAGTGATTTTTAAGTTCACTTCATAAATTGGTTGATAATAAAGTGGGACGGGGTGTGTTATCACACTTTCTTGTTAAGATGATGTGGCCGGGACCCTCAGGACACGTACGCTTCCAGCTGGACGCCCACTGCCCACCACAGGCGAAAAGAAGGACGTTAAAGGGACCCGAGGTGTTATTTCCGGAGAAGCCCCTCCGACGCTCAAGTCAACCCTTAATCTCGGGATTAAAAGCAAGAAAGTAGAGAAGACTTGCCTCAAAAATCGTGCGAAATGAATTGGAGGAGGCCTCCTATTTATAGAACAAGTTGGGAGGAGGGAGGTGATTATGGTAAAATTACCTTGTTGCCCTTTGGGTATATGGATGGAATATTATAGAACAAGGGTATTCTAGGAATATTCCATGTGGGCTTAAGTCCAAGTAATATGGATTAGGCCCGAAATGATGGGACTTGGTAGGTGAGATACCAAGTAGTCCTTGAGCTAGGCGACGTCCGAACTCTTATATATTGATGCTTGGTTTTCACTGGGAAGACACCAATATGATGATACTGACACAAGAAGCTATGCACGGTCATGAGTCATGGTGTCTTACGATCCATGCTCAGCATTTGAATATAAGCACGGCCTGGAGCTGTGCTCAGCCGCACGAGTGAGCCAATCCCAAGTGAAGAAGAGGAGAGACTTGGTCCAAGGTCGACATCATTCGATACTTCAACCCGTCATATCCGCCACGAGCAAATCTTCCCTAAGCTCGGCCTTCAGGGCCTTTGTCATGCTTCAAGGACCCCTAAGCTCGGCTGTTATACCGCCAGTGAGAGCTTAAGCTCATCATGAAACTGAGCTCAGCCATGGAGATTCTTGGTTTTATGTTATTCATCGCGAGGGTTAATGGTAGCCGAGCCTGAGCTTGGTGGTGGTCGAGATCGGCTCCTCCCCGAGCCTGCCATGCTTAAACGCCACTCTTGAGCTCGACGATATCCTCTCATGGTGGTGATGATGCATGCTCGTTGAGTAGCTCGGCCTCCCCCCAGGTATGTGAGCTCGGCCATGTATGAGCTCAGCCATGCCTAAGCTCGGCCACCCATGAAGCCTGGCCACGTAGGGAGCTCGGCGTTGGCGATGGTGGGAGCTTGTGCTTGGCTGTTGTGCTCAACCGATGTCGATACTCAACCATGGAAGATACCCGGTGTGGAGATGGATGCTCGGCCGTCGGCCCAAGCTCGGCGAGGTGTGGAGCTCATGAGCTCGGTCAGAAATGAAAAGAGAGGCGAGCTCGGCCCCTGTACTGAGCTCGGCGTCCTTGTGCTCGGCATAGAGCTCGGCCATGCATGGGTTTGGATACACGATGAGCTCGGCCCTCGAGCTCCTTGTCGTCTTCCTCCCTATGCTGGGCCATGTGAGTTCAGCCATGCATGGAGCTCGGCCACCCGGGGAGCTTGATTATGCATCGGCTGCCGTTGTCATTTAGCTAGTCACGGGAGAGTGGGAGCTCGGCGATATCTTCATCCTCGGCTCGCTGCTGCCACCGTTGTGCTCCCATGCACATTCACACACCAGGTCGGCCTCCAGGCCATGAGCTTGGCCTCTCATGAACCATAAGCTTGGCGATATCCTTACCCATGGCATGCTACTGCTATTGCTTGCCCTTGTACTGAGCTCGACCTTTTGGCTTGTCCCTGAGCTCAGCTATGGAGTATATTCGGGCATGAGATCGGTGCCGCCCCTATCTCGGCGAGGGCCGGAGCTCGGCGGTGGGAGAGGTGATCCGACGAGCGCATGGCCATGCATACGTCTACGTGTGCACCTGGCCCCCTACACCTATGTGTCCGTTTATTAGTGGTCCACGTGGACTCCACGATGTCAGATATTTTACGGGTATATCAAGCTGCTATCACCCTCACAGCTCCTTCATAACTTGCGTTGCTTCAACTGCTTTCAGTCCTTCACACCTTTAATTGCTTCAACTGCTGCCTTGGTCCTTCACAACCGCATTGCTTCACCAACTTACAGTTCCTTCACAGCAACGGCTTCACTGATCCTCAGTCCTTCGTGGATTACCACTTCACTGATCTTGGTCCTTCATAGCCTCAACTGCATCACCAATCAAACAAGATTAACAGTTCTTGTTTTCAGAAAAAAGTGAATCACACAGTAGTGATTCCTCGAGCTTTTCTAGATGATGCTTGTAAGATTTAGGGTTTGCTCGAGTCTCAGAGATTGAGAGCTAGATAAATGCTTGAATGCTTAAAAAAACTTCAGTGGATGCTTGTGTGTATCGTACTTCTCTCTAGCTTCATCTCTGAGTATTTATACTCCTCTCTTGGAAAACTTCCCGTTGAAAGTTTTTCTTTTGAATCTTCTATCCCTTTTCTTCAAAGCCCGACGAAAATGGATCTGTGTCTTCCTTCTTTTCCCTTTCTGTGCTTGCTTTTCCAAAAGCACTTTTCTGACTAGGGTTTCTAGAAGCTGACATTCCCTTTGTCAAAGTGGACGTTGCATTGTCTTCATGCATCATGTGAACCCTTGACCATCTTTGCTTTGCAATTGTTGCAGCTTTATTTTCCTTTCACTGCATGCAATCTTTGTCTTCATTTGGCTGTGTCTAAACGTTCTTCAAATCATTTGAATTTATTTCAAACTACAGTTGAATTAAATATTTGAACAGCTCCTGAAGGCCACGTGTTGTCCTGAGGTGGTTCTGGAACCCCTGAAGATTTCAAAACCCTAAGCCGGAATCGTCCTTGGCTGGTCTTTACCTCAGCTGGTCTTGGTCTCAGCTGGTTCTAGTCTCAGCTGGTTCTGGTCTCAGCTGGAACTGATCTTTGTTGGATCTGATCTCTGCTGGAACTGATCTCTACTGGAACTGATCTCTGCTGGATCTGATCTCTGCTGGAACTGATCTCTGTTGGATCTAATCTCTGTTGGAACTGATCTCTGCTGGATCATACTAGGACCTGTTCCTACTATCATTCATTTATCTATCTAACTATACAATTAAGCATGCATCATCAAAACACTAAACAATCAAATCCTAACAAATTCCCCCTTTTTGATGATGTCAAAACTTAAATGAATGATTAGAGAAAAGAGAAATCAACCCATATATAAATATCTTAAAAACTTTCAAACTGTTTGAGAATGTTAGTGAATCTATCAACAACATATGAAATGAAAAAAAATCAAGCCAATGGAGACGTAAAAGATAAACTTGGAATGAATCACCTTCTCCATCGATCTTTGTGTTGTGTCTGCCAATGTTGTTCTTGATGATGAGATTGGTGCTGGTGTTGTTGTTGATGATGTTGAGGAGGAAGTTGAGGTGGGACTGGGGCATAGTACGCCACATCAGGAAAGATGTCATCGTTAATGAACTTCCATGCCTCAAATGCTATGTCTTCAGGCCATCCTGGCCACGATCCATCCTTGAAGAGCCTCATGAACTCTGCAGTGGCTTCTGTTTGTGAAACCCTACTCCTATCAGCTCTTGACACACAACTCTTCTCTTATTGAGTGACTTCTTCAACGTGTTGAGCACAGTCTTCCATTTTTCTTTGCTTTGACAGAAATAGAAGAAGGCATCCGATTTGTTTGCCTGTTTCCATCTCTGAGCATCAAAGAATAAAACCTGAATTCTTCAAGATCATGCTTGGTTAGTAGTGGTCTTAATGTCTTGAGAATGACATTGGATCCTTCAATGAACTTTGAGTCATGATCCTTCTGTGCAGATTCTCTTGCAGCATCTTCCTCTTTTCTCTGAACCCCTTCCCCCCTTTTGGCATCATGTAAAAATTCTAGGAGGGAAGTGGTCAGGGTTGCTGTATTCTTGGCTTGCTCTTCCTGAGATTTGATAATTTGCACTAGAGAAGCCCCAACACCTTTCATCGTATCATCATTCTCTGCAAATCCTCTTGAAACATCATCAGCCAATGCATCAACCTTTTGTTCAATGTGCTTCTCATACATCTCAATCTTGTTTTCTAAAACTCTGCAATTGTCTAGATTTGTTATTGATACATTAATGATCTTCTTGTGCAGAAAGTCTCTGTTGATCTTCATGGATTCAGGGATAACTTTGAGAAGATCAATCATTTGTTGCATGCTCTGTGCTTGAGCCTCTGATTTCTCTTCAAATTTGAGTATAGTTTGACACAACTGACCCTTCAACTTCTTTTGATGATACTTAAAAGTATCCCGAAACTTCATGATGTCCTTCAAGGCCTTGTTCTGCTCATCTCCTGTGGTCAACATACAAGATATAGGCCTAGTTTTGCCTATATCTTGAGTTGGTGATAGAGAGTCATTACTATCACCTTATGCTTATACTGATTTACATCCTATTCAATAAAAGGAATCGTTTTCAACATGACTCATATGTTTATTGATTGATTGTTTAACTTACAAGTTGTTGTTTTTATATTCCGCATAACAGGGAGGAGTCGACCCCTCCTTAAGAAATCTGCAACTTTGTTTTAAATAGCCTAAATTTTTTAAGAACACCAATTCACCCCCCTCCTCTTGGTGTACTCTTGGATTACTAACAATCGGTATTAGAGCTAGTCTTCCTTAAGCACAGGTTTTACCACCCAAGGAAGGATCATGGGGATAATCTAAGAAGGTTATTCATGCACAAGGCCACCTATGTTCAATGGAGATGCATACAACTTGTGGAAGAGCCGCATGAAGGACTTTATCAAATCTGTAGACTATGAAGTTTGGAAGATCATAAAGAATAGACCATTGGCCATAGAAGACGATAAGAAGGTGAAGAAGCCAATGGCAACTTGGACTGAGGAGGATACAAAGAGAGCTGAGAAGAATTTTAAGGCAAAGAGCATATTGAAGTGCGCACTATCAGAGGACGAGTTCAGTCAAGTTTCAGCCTTGAAAAGTGCAAAAGTGATCTGGGACAGTTTGAAGAACAAGTATGAAGGCAATGATCAGGTAAAGGAATCAAAGGTGGAAATCCTGGTACATAAGTATGAAATGTTCTCTATGAAGGAAGGAGAAACAATTGGAGAGATGTATGCCCGGTTCACTGAGATTATGAATGCACTAAAGGGATTTGGCAAGGACTACTCACAAGAAGAAAAAGTGAAGAAAATTTTGAGAATTCTACCTAAAGTTTGGAGACCAAAAGTCACGACTATACATGAATGCAAGGACTTGAAGACTTTAAGCATTGACACACTGATTGGATCCTTGCTTACACATGAAGTTGTCCTTAAGGAAGAAGAACCGAGTCTGTATCAAAGGAAAGAAAAATCAATTTCACTATAAGCTGAGGAGGAAGATGAGAGTGATGCCAGTGATACAAAAGAAATGACAATGATGATCAGGAGCATGAGGAAAGGCTTTAAGAAATGGAAATTCAACAAAAAGAACAGTCAAAAGGCAAGGCCGAAATCATTAAACAATAATTTAAACAACTCTAGCAAAAGGGATGACACTTGCTACAGATGTAAGAAGCTTGGGCACATGATCAGAGATTGCCCAACCTGGAAGGATGATCACGATAAGGAAGAAAAATCAAAGTACAAGAAGAAGTGGGATTCAAAGAAGATGCAGAAGGCTATGATGGTTACGACAACAGCAACTTGGGGAGACTCAGACTCGGATAGTGATGAGCCAGAAGCTTTCATAGTGGAACAAGCAAACATGAGCTACTGTTTGATAGCAGACAAGGAAGAGGACGTTTACCTGCACTCCGAGGAGTCGACCCCTCTTGAGGTACTTGCTAATATTTTGAAGAAAATTTATAAAGTTCCTCATGATGCATTAATTGAGTTGTGCCAAGAGTTTTTTGAAAGATTTAGTGACACCTTTGAAGAGAGAGATGTTTTTAATGACCTTATCATTGAATTAAAAGGTGACATTAAAAGTTTGGAAAAAGAGAAAAAAATCTGGAAAAAGAGAATAAAATCTTGCATGTTAATCACAAGAATGAGTTAAAAGAATTTGCTGATAATTTAAGAACTGAGATTGAAGTTTTAAATGTTGAAAAGGATGATTTGTTCAAGAAACTGAAATTGCATGAAAAACAAGTTGAAGAACTTAATGAAATGATTGATGACTTACATGTGGAAATAAAAGTTTTGAAGGTTGAGAAGGAGCATAGCATGAAATCAAGCAAAAAGTCTATTGATGATCTTTCTGAATTGCTTACATTAAGAAAGAAAAATAGTGAGTTGAAAGTTACTGTTGAAGACTGCAGGAGTCGACTCCTACAACAAGAAGCTGAGATTTTTAAAGCAAAATTTGTTAAGAGTGCAAAAGATGAAGCTAGCACATCCACTGATGTGAAAAGCATAAAATTGACCCTTGAAGCTGTGGAACAAAAGAAACATTACTTGGAACATAAGTTGAAGAAGAAAGAGAATCAAGCTTGGATGACAAAGTCCCGGAATGAAAAGCTTGTTCAAAGCCAAGAGCTTGTTGAAAGGGTAGTGGAAATGTCTGGGAGACATGTGCACAGGCAAGGGTTGGGGAATGGAAGATTTGAGAGAGTTAGGAAATCCAAATACCTTGACTTGCCTTCACCCATCATCTGTGGTAAATTAGGACATACATTTAAACAGTGCATGAAGGGTGAAAATGCCATGAAAAGGAGCATTGAATATGTGCATTCACATAGTTATATTACTGGCAATTCACGTGTGAAGCATGGTGCTAAACTGAAAACTCCTATCTTTATTCTGGCTAACCCAAGAGTACCCAAATACATTTGGGTACCTAAAACCACTTAATTTCTTTGTTGCAGGCTGAAGTGAGAAGGGACAGCTCAAATGGAGACTTTAAGAGCAAAGGAAGAAGCTGTCCAGAGAAAAACAGAAAGACTCCAGAAGTTTTCTCGTGTGCTGCTGTGCCTGAGGAGTCGACTCCTCCTAAGCAGCAGAAAGGGAACAACATGATCGACGATTCTTGGTTCTTGGATAGTGGCTGTTCTAGGCATATGACTGGAGATTCATCATTATTCCTCTCACTTACAGCAACAAAAGGTGGTAGTGTTACATTTGGAGATGATAAGAAAGGTACAATTGTGGGGTATGGTAAGGTTGATAAGTCTCAAACTCATTCCATTGATAATGTCTTGTTAGTTGAGGACTTGAAGCACAATTTGATGAGCATTTCCCAACTTTGTGATAGAGGTAATATTGTTGAATTTGATTCTGAAAAATACTTTGTGAAAAATAAGTACACTTGTGAAGTTGTCTTTGAAGGGAAGAGGATTAACAATGTGTATAAAGTCGATCTTAACATATTATCTTCTTCTTCTTTATCTTGCATGAGTGTTTTTGAGGATGACCCCACACTATGGCATAGAAGACTTGGACATGAAAGTTATTCACTTTTGGAGAAGCTAAACAAGAAGGAGTTGGTAAGAGGATTACCAAAGGTGAAATTTGAGTCTTTGAGATTGTGTGATGCGTGTGCAAGAAGTAAACATGCTAGATCATCTTTTCACTCAAAGAAAATAGTAAGTTCTACCTCACCTCTTCAAATGATACATATGGATTTATGTGGACCCATGAGAGTTCA
>JAOWBR010162533.1:0-12145 GCA_028571145.1 Dionaea muscipula
ATTTGTATGAAATCACAGCACAAGAGCAAAGCAACGAGTAAACACAAAAGAGTTGTGTAAATTAGTGTTGTCTAGGTATGTGATGTGCATAAAATTGTGAGTGTTAAACACATTTGAATATATGTAATTTCATATTCTATATAGAAATTACCTCTCAATTCTTTTACAGACCGGAGAAGAGCACCCCTCATGAAGGAATGCACCATCCTGAAAGTAAAAATTTGTACGTTCGCAAGGGGTCCAAGAAAAAGACTCAAATTATTACAACGGATCTCTTCCACACTTGATTAGGGGATCTTAACTTATCTCGTTTGATATATAAAAATGCAGAATATAAACAGCAAGAAATGCTTTATTTGTTTTGTTGATTATAATAATAAATATTCACTTTATTCTACCCAAATAATTAGATCTTTGATGTATTTTGGAAATTGCCTTTTTGCATTGCAAAGTCCGTCAATTATTAGGTATTTGTATATATCAATGGAAATGAATTATGTGTAAAGATGAGAATTCAAGAAAAAAACAATCACTTTTAAAACAATCAATGATTAATGTTTGATTCTAAAATGGGTTGGGGTGGGGATGCATGAAAATTCGGATCTTATTATACAATTGGAATGACTTTCAGCTGTGCGATTTAATTCGCTCATAGCTAATTTATGTTACATTTGCACGTCATCTAATTATTCAATTTGATTAATATAAACTTTGATACATATAAATAATATTGACAATATAAAAAAGTTCATGCCAATTAATACCAGTAGATGTGCATACTATTCAATTTAATAATTAATACATATTTGGGTATATATAAACAATAATTTAAACTACTACTCTATAAATTCTACTTCTGATTGGTCACCTGTTTAGTTGAAAAAAGAAATTTGAAAGCTGTCAAGAACGTTTGGAGGAATTAAATTAGAGAACACACAAAAAAAAATGTTCAAAGACAACATAAAATAATAAAAATATAATTAATGTTTAAATGGTTTAATTACAAAAATTACTAAAATAATTAAAAACAGAAAAATAAAAAAGGTAACAAAAATAATACTTTTATGATGTATGTTTAGAATAGAGAATATTTTGATTTTTTCCTTAGAGCATCTTCAATGGTCGGGTGTTATCTAAGGTGTTAAACCTATAATTTGATCAGTGAATAGTATTATTTTGAAGTGCTAAAACTATAATTTGATAATGTTATTTTAATGGTGCTAATGTTATAATTTATCATCCGTCTTAAATTTTTTTTTAAAAATATATCAATATTACACTTATCTGGATCCTTTTAAAAAATTAATGATTTTGACTATAATTTGTATAGATTAAAAAAAAAATACTCTCCCCTCTCCTCTCCTCTCTTCTCTTTACCCTTTTCCCATTTGAGGTGCTAAAAAATTTGTCAAATATGTCAACATATATAGTAATATCAAAATTTGGCTACATAATTTTTTTTAAATAACTAGATGTTCGGATCAGTAATATTTTTAATTTTTGCCTACATATTTAGCATCTTATTCGATTAAGAGTTTGCTAAATATTTGCTATTATATATATATATATAACTCTATGGATAGCATCTAGTATTTTGAAAAGCTGGAAAAGGAGGAGAGAAAAGCAATTTTCAATAATTAACTTTGAGGGGGAAATGTGAAGACCTTCTTTATGTTGTGCAATCCAATCAAAGAACAGGACGGTTGAGTGAGTGCACTGAGTGGTTAGCACGAAAGTAACAAAAATCATAATCAAACTGGCATCTTCAATATCATTAAATTAGTGCAAACATTAATCACAATAAGAAACAGTTAAAGCCAATGAATTTGAAATCATATTAGTTGCAAGCCAATGTATTTGAAATCATTCAATGTTTTCCATAATAATTCGATTCAGTCTCTAAAGCAGGAACCAAGATGATGCATGTCCCTTCTATTTTTACTTTTTTCAGATTAATAAAGTCAATAGGTTACCCTCATTTATTTACTGGGCCTTTTTCTTAATTTGACGATTTAATAAGTGTATTATTATTTAAAAAAGATGGGGGGGAAAACAGAGTGCAATGCACTATGGATCACTTCAGCATGAATCTCTTTTTTCCCTTCCTGGTCAAACCAGAATGATAATCAATTAAACCCATCATAATAAGCAAAGGTGAGCGATCATTTTCATGCGTAGATTCATTTTCATACGTGAATGGATCCACACTAACCTAGAAGTTTCATTTGCATGACCAGGGCAGGGTAAGCGCAACCCGGTGAAAAAAATATCATCTATTATAATAATTCATACTCATAATTTTTAAAGATATTTAATAAATTTTGTGAAAATATTGTATAATATATCTCCTTTATAAAGAAAAGATACCATCTCTATTTGAAACACTCACGGTATAGTTTTATTATTTATCATACTTAATAATCATTACACAGTATTCAGACTCTATTTTTTAATCCAAACTCAAAAGATCATTATACAACTTTCTCATTATTTATTATTTATTTTATTTTTTCCAGTGCTGGGGTTTCTCTAATGCTCATACTGAAATTATAGCTGTTATGAGCTTTAATCCAACAATAAAAAAATACTTTTATTTTTGTTTTTTAAAATTATTTTTTGGAGTCGCATCTCTCTCACTATTCAGGTAAAACTCATATCAAGTTCCACCATCAACGCAACAGTACACCTACCTGAGAATATTTTGGATACTAAGCATCTTAATAATATCCATTTAAGGAACAATTAACGGTAAAAATGAGTGTTGTAATTTTCTATAGATTAATGACCATTTTCTGAGTAAATACTTGTTCGTGTTGACCTTTTCTAATGAATTATTATGAAGGTCACACTACACCCCACAGGGGAGAAGACGGCCCCGCCCGAACGCTCACACCAAATTATATTATTATTGTTTTAAACAAAGACGAAGACCGGCTATTTCGCACGCCTCTCTCTCCCCCTCTCTCTCTCTAAACTTCTCAATTCAAAAAACAACACAAAATCTCCAAATAACCAATTTCCATCTCCCTCCAATTGATCCCCTCCCCCTCAAGGGCCCTCATTCGTTCCATTACCTGAATTCTTTCACAGGCAGATTTTTTGCTTTTTTTAATTATTGAATTTGTTCCCGTCTGATTTTTTTTAACCGGATGTCAATCGGTGGGGCTCCGAACTCTGCGAGCGGGAGCCCGAGATCAATATCCTCAGTACCGACGGCGACGACGAGGAGGCGAGTCGGGGACGCAGCCGACGTGGGCGACGAGGAGGATAATTTGGGGGGGCATCACGCCCTTCCTTCCCAGCAACAGCAGCATCCGCATCCGCATCATCATCATCAGAATTACAGCCGCCACCACCAAGCGATCAAGTACCTGAGGAGGAAGGTGTTCTGCCTGCCGGAGGTCCTGGTCCTGAAGGCGGAGGAGGTGATGGTATGGGCTGCGTCGATCGGGCCGTGGTTGTTCTGGTCGAGGAAGAGCGGGGGAAGCAGGAAGCTTGCGATGGGGTTGCTGTTATTGCTGTTGTTGTTTTCGGTGTTTTTAAAGGTCTCGCTGATCATGAGCAGTCACCTCGTCGAAGTCGCCGTCCATGCCAGCGGCGACGGAAAGAGGGTTGATGATGATGATAATGGTGGTGGTGGTGGTGGGCGTTTTGTGTTGAAGACGAAGAGGGATGACTTCTCCATCGCCCACAGCCTCATCTCGGAGTCTCTGCCCAAACGCCTCCTCCTCAAAGTAATTACTTGATTACTTCCCCACCTTTTCTTTGTCACATTATATTGATTTTGTGTGAATTCACAATCGCATCATATTTTACCACATTAGTATCTAATTTCAATTTTGAGAGTGAAATGGCCAACATGTAGAAAATTTGAAATCGTTTTCCTTATCGACTTATCGTTGCTGGGATGTACGAAACGGGGGAGGACGTGGGAAATTGTGTTCAGTAAGGCTGTGTTTATTTTGTGGATAAAGAGATCGAATTGGACTAATTATCCGATCGGCTTCCTTATCCCATGTTTGGTGAGCAAAAAAAGAAAAAAAGTTGGGATAAGTTATCCCACCCTTGCCAAATCCCATCATTGACTGAATAATGAACTACCATGAGGGTGTTACTTCCTTATCCAACGCCGGTGGGATAAGGAAGACTAGCGTTGACCGGCGGTCAGCGGCCAGATTCCGGCGACCGGTGACTGGTCAACGGGTGTAAAATTGTATACCCGGATTTGAAATCTTATGATGAAATCCCATCACTTTTTATCCGGGCTTTTATCCGACGGACTTCTTATCCGACCATTTTCCTGTCCGCGAAACAAACACGACCTAAGAACGTATTGGATTGATTTAAGGAACGGAACATAAAAGAAAGGAACGAAAAACAAGAAAATAACTTTTTTTTTGTTTGATTTAAATTAAAAAAAAGTAGAAGGAAATAATTTTTTATTTTATTTTATTTCTTTTTTTTTTGGTTTAAAATGAAAGTTAATAATTTTAAATTAAAAATTTTCTTATCCTTTCATTTTCCATGAATCAAACGGGCGTAAGTTATTCTCCGTACGATGCCATGTTCGGTCACATTCCTCACGTTTTCAGAGGGGAATTGTTCGTTGTTTTTGTTTGTATTGTTTTTTTATTTTAATAATTTGTTTTGTGTCCACACCTCAACATCATGGTTTGGGGGTATGTTGAGGTGTGGAGGTCCTCCTCTCTCCAGCTGTGCATATTCCGCGTGCTCAGCAATCTCAGTTCCGGTGTTTCATTTGTGCCCAGTCAACGAATTAATAAGAAACCAGCCAGCTGGTCCATTGAGCTAATACCGTTATCGTGTTTCTATGTTTTTTTGTTTTTGGCAGGATCGTAAAATTTGGAGAAAACCAGAAAGTGAAAACTACTACAAATGCATCAGCCGTCCTCGGAATATAACCAGTAAGTAATCCTCGCAGCCTGTTCACTCACTCCTCCTCCTAGTTTAGTTTAGTTTAGTTTTTGTTAAATACATTTCAAGAGACATCTATGAAAAAAAATATTGATCATTTGGTAGAATTAGCTTCTTAACATGATATATTATAGTAAAAGGTCACAAGTTCGAATCCCACGAAGATATAGTGCACAGTCCACGCGAATGTCTCTTTCGTATGAGAGGACGTGCTAAATATATTTCAAGGGTCTTCTACTACAAAGTTGACCTTTTGATAAAGTTGATTTTTTTAATAGTCTTTTAACATAACTTTCCTACCTATTTTAATTTGTTGTTGGAGGGCTAACATGACTGACTTGGGTTTTCTTGTTAGGGACATCTGCACCAAATGGTTATCTATTGGTTCATGCTAATGGTGGGTTGAATCAAATGAGAACAGGAGTAAGCAGCTAACCAACCTTCCTTCCTCTATGGATTCCCTGTTAGTTAGTTAGTTTCCTTGCTATTCATCCAAATCCTAATCCTTTGAAGTTCTCAGATATGTGATATGGTCGCCATTGCAAAGATCATGAACGCGGCTCTCGTTCTCCCTTCTCTTGATCACGAATCTTTCTGGACAGACCCAAGGTAACGTTAGCCAACTCCACTAATTAACTTCTTCCCAGAGATAATCTGGGCATTATAATCCCCCAGTTGTTCACAGAGCATATGTTGCTCTTATAGCGGCTTCAAGGACATTTTTGACTGGAGACACTTCATAGACTCTCTTGAAGGTGATATCGAGATAGTTGAATCCTTGCCACCCAAGTATGCAGCAATAAGGCCCCTAGCAAAGGCCCCTATCTCATGGTCCAAGGTAAAAAAACATATATATTATAATAATAATAATAATAATAATAATAATAATACTAACTGGGCAATGTGAGAATAGTAGTTACCATCTTCTGCGCCAGCCCTCTATGTGCTCATCAAGCATCTTCTGTTTGCAGCCTAGCTACTACAGAAGTGAGATCCCTCTGCTAAAGAAGCACAAGGTCATGAAATTCACACACACTGACTCGCGCCTGGCCAACAATGGACTAGCATCCTCCATCCAGAAACTACGTTGTCGTGCTAACTACGAGGCTCTTAGGTACACGAGCGAGATCGAGGAATCGGGCAAGACATTGATCAAAAGACTGAGAAAAAACGATGAACCCTATATTGCTCTCCATCTGAGGTATATGCTAAGACCATTCATTCACCATCTAAAGAGGGGAGGGGTCAAAAATAATTAAACTTCACTGAAAAGAAAATTCTTTACTGACAGATACGAGAAAGACATGCTTGCGTTCACTGGGTGCAGCCACAATCTCACTGCCAAAGAGGCCGAGGAGCTACGCGCCATGAGGTACAAAGTCAAGCATTGGAAGGAGAAAGAGATTGACAGTGAAGAACGAAGACTTCAAGGGGGATGTCCGATGTCCCCGCGAGAGGCAGCACTCTTTCTCAAGGCAATGGATTACCCCAAGTCAACGACTGTGTATATCGTGGCTGGGGATATATATGGGAAGAACAGCATGGATGCATTCCGCTCCGAGTACCCAAATGTGTTCTCTCATTCTACTCTAGCAACAACAGAAGAGTTGGAGCCCTTTAAGCCTTATCAAAACCGGCTCGCCGCATTGGATTATATGGTGGCACTAGAAAGTGATGTTTTCCTTTACACTTACGATGGCAATATGGCTAAGGCAGTGCAAGGACACCGGAGGTTTGAGGGGTTTCGGAAGACGATCAACCCTGATAGGTTTGTCAAGATATTCGTGTATATGCGCATCTTGTTTCTCCTCATGCAACGGGTTTCACTAATCGTGTGTACTTACTGATTATCTGTCTGTTGTTGTTCCCTTGTGTGTTTTTGTGACCTACCTACCTTCAGACAACAATTTGTCAGACTCATTGATCAGCTGGATAGCGGTGTCATATCTTGGGGGGAATTCCGTTCACAGGTGAAAAGTTTACACACTAATCGACTTGGAGCACCATACGCAAGGATGCCAGGAGAATTTCCTAGAGTCGAGGAGAACTTTTACGCAAATCCTTATCCCGGTTGTGTGTGTAAGAAGGAGGAGCTCAGAAGCCAGGACTTGAGGCGAAGCTTGAGGATGGATAGGAAGAGAAGGTAAAAGCTATGGTATTTCATATATATATGTGGATGGGGCAGTGCCGGTAGTAAATTAAAAACACATAATACTACTGGAGCTCCTACTGGGCTAAAAGGAGGAGGCATGGGTTTCAGCTGCTTCGCTGCATTCTGGACGATTGAAACAGTACATACATAGCTCAAACAAATAAATCATAATTTCATGATTATGGAACCACAATTTTTTAGTTCTTGGCAGGCACACAACTCTGAGAAAGAGTTAGCCCTCCGGACCGGAAAGCTATACAGGAAAAGAATAGGGGAGAGGGACGGAGGGAGGGAGGGAGGGATCAGTTTTGCTGTAAATGGTCATTTGATTTATTTGTTAATTGTCATTTGATTCGGCTTCAAGGACGGAAAGCCTCATATGTGGCTTCATCTTCAAATTTCATTTCATACACGCCGCTGACAGAAATAAGATGCATCACAGGCTACATTTCATATTTCTACCTTGCTTAAGATTCATCCATCTCTTGTTAGATAATATATAATGAGGCCATTTTTGCAGGCTAGGCTCCTCGCTGCTTTAACTAGCTATGCTCAATGCTCTTCTTTTATTACTTCTTCAACATTATGTCGCCATGGTAGAGGACAACCGATATAGAGATGGATTAGTGAAGGAAGGCACAGAAAATTCTCAGGATATATAGGAGAGAGAACCTACTTAATACCTAATCATCTTGATGTGAGCCTTTGCCCTTTTTCATGGAGGTCTAAAGAAAACCGGAGATGATAGGTCAAAGGTTTTAACATTTATAAAGTAAACCGACGTAGAGCGAAAACTGCAGCAGGAGGAAAGGCAAAGAATTTCCTTTTCTCTTCCTCTATTTCGTTCTAGACAATGACAATGTTGATCATCATCATGAGCACATGCAGAGGGCCAGGCCAGGGGCAACGAAAAATTATGGCATAGCGAGTACCTCAAGAGCACGAACCTGCAACATGAGGAGCCGCATGGCATGCAGTCTTTCCATCACATTGTAGGTATTGGACCTGTTTTCTGCTCATAACTCATGGCACTGTACCAGTTCCTATAAAGAATTCCAGCTCCCAATGACCCACGTCTTCATCTTCCTCCTCCCATTCATGCTTTCATGATCAGACGATTTCCTTTTCAATTTGAAATCATTAGAGCGAGCTCCATTGTCCTGATTCTCCTGAACAAAACCGCTATAAATAGCGTGGAAGCCATAGAAGATGAGGTGAAGTCTAACTGAATCAAAATGGAAGACGAACACCCTAGTCTGCACCTCAACCAGAGATTCGATGTTGATAGAGCAACGAAATCGGTTATTGATTCGAGTTGGTCAGCATCTGGATGTGTTCGATTGCAGGGAATTTAAATTAGCAACAACAACGTATTGAAATGCATGACGGAATCACACGATTGGAATTGAAATAAATACACGATGACCAAGTCGCACAACTGGAATCAATCCCCATTCTCTATCCGTGACGATCACTTCCGGAGATATCTGTTGTTCTCTGAACAGATGTATTGCTCATATCAAACTTTTTGTCTTCTCATCCTTCATGAATACGAATATCACATGAAAATTTTGTCTGTTATCGTATCTCGAACCAATTTGTCTTGTAAGTCGTATCCATAACCAAAACATTACCGAATAAGAGCAACAGGTCTCGCAGCCTTCGGATGTGCATAGAATACGTCGCTTACGACGTATGACTGAAACTCCTTCCTACTATACCGGTAGTAGCCATGATCGTTCAGTAACCTGAAAATGTGCTGCATCGCTGTCAGATCCCTTTCTCACTTCTCTTTATCTTCTCCAGTGCATTCTGAACATGTCTTGAGATATTCACATTATCCGGATTATTCTTCTTCAACTGCTGTAATAACTCTTCGGCTTTATGTTACCACTGCTCAGTTGGGTCACTTTTGTCAACTCTTCGTTGTTGAACTTCGCAGATGATGTATGCCATTAGCTATAAACACCGACCTCATGATTATGTTGCTTTTCTCCTCCTTCACCGCCACTTTCGACGTTCCATTTTTTAATTCAACACCTACAAACCCAAAAAGGGCGTTGATTTTTTTTTTTTTATATCAATAGAGCGTCATCTGTCTAACTCCACCGTATCAGTATATATGTAAGCACCGCTCCTCTCACAATCGAAATATACTCGCTCATTGTCTCGACTATTTGCTTTTTTGTCGTGTGCCCCAACTGCCCTCACCCAATTCTCCATTTCTTCCCGAGACAGCAATATTTCAATATTTTGTCTGTTACGAAGTAACCACTCATATTCGAAAATTTTTCAACGTTATCTTAGTCTTCAATTAAAAAAAAAAAAAAATCATGCGTTTCACGAAATGGACTAGATTGATATACACATTTATCTGATTATTTTTAACTAAAATTTTATTTGAAAAAACAGGATAGTCGGTCGTTGAAAACCGCCTCCCCTAAGGGGGTGTCGGCCGCCTGGACCGGCCGGACCAAGGAGGGGGGGGGGGTTCGGTCTTACTGTCACACCCCAACTCGGGTGTAACCGACACGTGACCCGTGGAGGTTATCCACGTGCCACGTAAATCTAAACCGAAATCCAAGTCAATGGGAAATCATGAAATCGCAAACATCAAAGATGCAGACTAATGATGCGGAAGTTAACTAAACCCGCTAAGGAAGAAACGAATCCAAAACCCATAACCCGGAAAAAGATACCAAAACCCACAGAGGGGAACAATAGTCCAAACCCATGAAAGGGAAACGTAATCATAATCCAACCGTCCAATTATAACTCGAATGAAATTAAACCATATAAGATGCATGTTAAAAGATGTCAAAATCTAAAATGGCACGTCCCGTCTCCCGTAGCATCCTCCTAGCTCTCACGAAGTCATCTGTGTCAAAATTGTTCAATTGGGGGATGTACACGTGTGAGTAAAGCACTCAACTGGCATACTATGAAAGAACAATAAGGCTAAACTCGCTAAGTGTAATTAGTGACTCAAATCAAATATAAGTCAAATGGTCAGCCACCTTAATCCGCAGTGCGGAGGTGGCCGGGTATAACAGGAGGGGGTCACTAACCACGCGGGTAAACATCGGTAAAGCAAATCATAACCGATCAAAGGCATTAACAAACCCATAAAAGAGAAATCCATAACCCACAAGGGGAAATCCAGACCCACGAATGGAAAACCGAACCAACAAAGGGAAAACCAATTCCACGAAGGAAAAACGGTAGAAAGCATAAACAAGACCGTCCATATGGCAAAACATAACCCATAAAAGAGAAACATGCAACACGAGTATATATAACGGATCAAATAAGAAAAGTCATATAGGTGTATACATGCGTATAATCGTTGGGTACCCATCATACTAAGCATACTACCCCGGCATGGCAACCGGATAGGTAACCATTCTAGTAGAGTCGTCTAGGGTCGCTGTCGGCCGATAGTGCCCTATGGACGTTGCGACGCCGGAGTCACCCTAGTGCATATATTCCCCAAACGGCCAGAGTCACTATGGAGATCCTAAGTCTCACTGCGGTCTTTTCCCATGACTTACAGATCCACTCGCTACAGCAGACATAGAGGCCACCATCCTCTATGCTCAAATCATCATGCAATATATCATGCAAATGGAACGGAAAACAATAGCATGGTCCACATGTAAAGGTCGAACAACATAACTAGGTCGTAGCCGGGTACAGTAAAAAGGAAATCATTACCACGATCCATAGTTCGGGAAAGGAAACAAGCCTGTGGACAAATCAAAAATCATAAATCATAACCGTGTATGCCAATGGTTGCACAAGGGGTAAACTTAACCAAGAAACATAGAAAGAGGCTAAGGTTAGTGTACATCCCCTCACCTGGTTTGTCAGTAAGAACTAGTCCTCTACGTGCTCACCAGACGCCGTAGACAAAATCGGAACCTAGACCACGAAATAAGAGAGATCTCATTGAATCGAAGCACAATCTAAACATGCCCCCCCCACTAAGAGTGCCTAACAACCTAAGGAACCAACTCACACGTCGATCAACCATACGTTTACCAGTAGAAGTGTATTCTTACCGGTAAGAATATATTCTTACCGATAAGAATATGGACGTCCCTCAGAAAATAGTCAACGGACGTTCCTGAGGAAAAATGGTTGGCGGACGTCCCTGAGGACATCCTCCGCTATCGAGACAATTTTTTTTAAAACAGACAGAATTTTGGGGACATCCTCGAGGACGTCCTCGGCACCAAAAATTCTGTAGATTTTTCCATCGGGGAAAATCGCCAAGCTTCACCAAATCATCAAACATCGATTCCCATCATACATAGACGAATCAAAGGTACTAAAACGACCTTAAACCAAGCATCGATTCGTTCTCCAAAAGCCCCAAAAAGGATTTACCCAATGAATGGAAAAAGAGGGCTAAACCTCACACAATCCCCCAAATCGATTAACACCAACAACCACGACTTCAAGGTCGGTCTAAGCATGCCGTAAATCAGAATTAAACTCATCTCAACATCATCCATCCTCAAGACATTGATCCAAATCCCTCTCACACAAAACCATGGAGATTAGCAAAGGAAAGAGAAACTCTAACCTTGGGATAAGAACACGATGAAGGTGATGAAGCCCTTGGTCTCATTATTTTCCCCTACCTTCGGTCTTCTTGCTACCTCTTCAATCCACACGGTCGCCCAATGGAAAAGCAAAGAGGAAGAGGAAGAAAAGAAGAGGAGGAACATGTGAGAGAATGGGAAATGAGGAAATGAGAGGTGTCAGCTAGGAAGAGAAAGAAGGGAAACAAAGGGGTTTTAGGTTTCACTAAGGGTAGTTTAGTAATTACCCACCCATTAAAATGGGACAAAAATCAAGTGGGGGTAAAAAATGTTTCCAATGGGTCTTGAACCCTTGTCTAAGTCCATAAATCCTGTCTCAAACAAAGTGTGATATCCCAATTATTTTGTTCTAAATAACAAACCGGGTTTATAAAAATACAGGTTGTTATACCTACTAGCCGACTGTTTTCCCCAAGTGTCGGGCTTTCCGGCTGACACCCCTTGGTCGCGG
>JAOWBR010162544.1:0-12144 GCA_028571145.1 Dionaea muscipula
CCCTTTTGATTTGACATCTACCCTATATATTTTCAAACACCATGCTTATATATATATATATCCGGTCGGTTTTGTGTAGTGTGTACTCCCTTTTCATCCCTTATTCACTTATCATGGTAGCCGTCAAGTTGGTCAATTTGAGGTAAACATGCATGAAAGATCAGGATTATATTGAGTGGTAGTAGAGTCAACATTTATTAAAGTAGACACACTTTATTAAATGTCGGCCTTTCTTCTAATATTTTATTGCCCCTAAATCCAATGACAGTTATAATGGGTAAAAAAAGGATAGACAAAACTGTTATAATGTGTGTGTGGGATTTTATGACTCTTCAATATTTACCGGTAAATAATAAAATCTTCTGATAAACTCATGATTTTTTGTATTATTTATCGGTAAATATTAAAGAGTCATGACTTCACTCGTGAGTTGAGTCGGGGTGTATAATTGAGTTGTTCGTAGCTAAACGTTGGCATGTGCTTCATTTGAAAAGGCAAAATCAAATTGGCAAGCAAGTTCATTGCAAAGTCCTAAACAACAAAGCATGCAAATCGATTCAAGTTGCTGCATTGCATAAATTTTGGGATGATGGGCATGCAGGCGCAGGTGTGCTAAATAAAGAATCTTGTGCCATTTGAGAAACTTGCAGGGGAAACACGGTTTTCCTTTTTATTTTTTATTTTTTCCTTTCAATATTTTATCGAGGAGTTCTACCAGTTCTACCGCCGGTTACAGATACTATTACATTAAACAAGAATCTAATCTTGTGGGACTCGAACTCGATACCTCGTCGTATTCGACGAAGATAACCAACCACTTGGACTAGTCAATGATGGTTACGGTTTTCCTTGTGCCACATGATGAATCGAAACCCTTGCATTGCACCTTTCAAACAAGGCAATATTGCTATTTGCCCCAATTAAACTCACTCAAGAAGAGGACATCTTCACTGTAGCAGCAACCGGAAAAAAAAGGCAAAAAACGAAAGGAAAAAAAAAAAATCTACAAAACACCTATGAGAGGGGTATAAGTTGAGTCGTGAGCCCGTTCGGGATAATTAGCAAAATTGTGAAAAAGGAAAATTATGTGCTTTTTGATGGGAGATAAGAGATGGTGACTTCTCCACTGGTGGGCATCGGTCGGTTAACCGAACCGTTGCCAATTTTGGTTCGGTTAACCGAACCATGAATATCAAAAAAAAAAATATCCGAAACCTAACCGTATATGCCGGTTAACCGGTATAAATGGTTCGGTTTTCTGGTTTATCCGAAAACAGTTAAATATAAATATATATATATATTATTAATATTTATACAGACATAATATTTGTACAAGTATTATTTGATATAAATACAAGTATAATAAACTAAAAATACTATATATATTATTAATATTTATACAAAAATAATATTTTTTTAAAACAAATAATTGGCGGTTGGTTCGGTTAACCGACCGGCCAATAAAAAAAAAATTGTATCCGTAACCGGTAACCACTAAATTTCGAACCGTAACCGATAATTGGCGATTCGGTTAACCGGTTCATCAGTTCGGTTTTGACGGTTTATGGTTACGGGTTACGGGTTGCGGTTTTTTTGCCCACCCCTACTTCTCCTCTCCCTTTTGTTTTGAATTTATTTTGATTCTCACCGTTTATATGGTACAAGAGAAATCTTCTTGTCTTGCCTTTGTTTTTCGTTTCTCTTTCATTTTTGAAAAAAAGAGACCTTCAACTTAAAAAATCGAAAAAAAAAGAGCTAGATATGGTCGTTGTCTCGTACATCGATGACTTAACAGAGTTTTTAAATTCCCTGGGGATCGATCGAGTAAACATTCTCTTGATCAGTCTTAGACGTACGAGACAGTGTATCAACTTTAAATGGACTCTTCTAAACATCAGGTGAGATTGAATTCTATAAAATCAGTTGAGGTGTGCTTAAATTGATCCGGACATCTGAATTATCAAAATAATAAAAAAAAAAATAAAAAAATTGTCGTTTACACGTTGAAAAAAGTAAATGGTGTGATGATAAAAATTGAAAGCAACATGATTGTATTCTATTGAAGGCCCAAGCATCCATGGATGATGGTAGGTGGTCCGGCCTTGCTCAACTTAGAAATCATAATAGCAGGACAACATATATGGTTCAAGTAACTAGCTAGCAACACATCGATCACGTAATTGTTTATCCAAAAGCTGATCCAAAAAGGGAAAAAGAAAAGAGCGTACGCTTCAAGCTTGCAAACAATTACCGTAAAATAGAAATCGTTAGAGCATCTCCAACAAATCCCCTATTATATTCCCTTAGTTAAAAAATAAAGATTATAAGTAAAAAAATATCTCCAACAGCCTCTCTATATGACTCCTTATTATAAGGGATGGCTATAATGCCTTCCTATTTTTAGGGAGCCACTATTCACTCCTAAAATTTTATAGCATTATTTTATTCAATTTTTGTTTTCTTTTGATTCTAATAAATGGTTATTCAAATAAATAATTATGATAAAATAATATTTAAATGGAATAGAGAAAGAATAGAGAGTATTGTTGGAATAAATTGTTAAAATAGGGATTCCCTAAAATAGAGAATGGATGTTTTAGTCAAATTTTGAGGAAAAAATAGAGAGTATTGCTGGAGATGCTCTAATATACGATACACGATATCATTCAAAAATTTATTAAAAAACTTTAGCAACACTAAATCTTTTCAAAAATAAATAAACGGTAGGATAATAAAGTTCTGATCATCAAATTGTCATTCCTAATAATTACCCTATTTTTTTCTATGAGGAAAACAAAAAAAGATTAAGAGGTGGTGAGGATCAGTGGTCGATGATATCTACGCTGACCACTGTTGCTTCGTTGGATTCATTTTTGTCACCCAATCTCCTGAGTTGCCCTCATCCATCTGTGCTCTGCGGGAGGTACGCGACGTTCACACGATTTCAATTTCACCGCCAATCCCATATTTTTGGCCGCCCTCCTCTCCTTTTGTATGATTCTCATGATAGTTGATGGTTTTGAAAAAGTATAATTGGTTGATATTCCCCAAATCCTCCCTGATTTCAGGATTGGGTTTTGGTTTTGCTTGCACTTTTGGGTGAAGTTGAAAGGCGGCTACTTTGATTATATAAAGATCAGTTTTGCCTTGCCTAGTCATTTCGAGTAGGGTGTGTTAAATACATCATTTCAAGGGTTTGTTTCTTATTATTATTATGGATCTGAGCAGAGGTGATCAAAGGTGTTTAATTATCACTTAAAGTCCAAGTTTCAAGTTCAAATGTCGACCTTTTGGTTCACCGGTGGTGTTGGGAAAAACCCACCTCAGGATTTTTGTACATTTCATTGACCAAATCCAATACGTGGTTACAAATGTCGGATGATTAGATTAGGTATTTCTGTTGTTTGATTTCTTCTCTTTAATCTTCTTGTTAATCTGCTGCGTTCTCGTCTTCTGGTTGGAGCCAGAGCCAGAGCCAGAGCCAGAGCCAGAGCATTTCCACCATGACTTCTGAAAGTGGAACTGAGAATTGTCTTGGATGGGCAGCCAAGGACCCGTCTGGCCTTCTTTCACCTTACAAGTTCACTCGCAGGTAAAACCAAACCAAACCAATCCGCAGCTTCAGATCTTGCTTTGCCCTTCTTTTATGTATGTAGATTTGCAAGAAAAGAAACCAGTGTTTGGTTAGCTTAATTTGATATGAATATGATTCGGATACTTGATTTTTTTTCTAACTGTTAGTTACCGGCCGGCTAATTTGATTTTAACTCAGGGCTGTTGGAAGTGAGGATGTTTCACTTAAAATCACACATTGCGGTGTATGCTATGCCGATGTAGCGTGGACGAGGAACAAACAAGGTGACTCAAAGTATCCTCTTGTGCCAGGGTACACGCTCGCTTCTTAATCTTGTTTTGATTGATTTACAAATGGAATGATATCTCGTGTGTGTGTCGTGGCGGCGACAATATCATCATGTCTAATATATATATTTATTTATTTATACACTCACTGTGCTTGGTTGTTCCAAATTCCAATGCAATTAAGACATGAGATTGTGGGGATTGTGCAAGAGGTAGGCCGGAATGTTGAGCGCTTCAGAGTCGGGGATCATGTTGGAGTAGGAACCTATGTCAACTCTTGTCAAGATTGTGAGTTTTGTGATGATGGTCTCGAGGTTCACTGTGTTAAAGGATCCGTGTTTACATTTAACGGTGTTGACGTGGATGGCTCGATCACGAAAGGAGGATACTCGAGCTACATTGTTGTTCATGAAAGGTGGTTATTTTATTTATTTATTTATTTATTCCTGCCTGCACTTTCTTTAACTTGCTTCTTTATGAAGTGCTAATGCTAAGCTTTTGTTTTACTACTTATTATGGACTATGGTAACTAACTTAAACCATGAGATGATTGATTCCTTTTTGGTGACCAGATTGGATCTATCTGCTCTGCTGCAGGTATTGCTTCAGGATACCTGAGAATTATCCTTTGGAATTGGCAGCACCACTCTTATGTGCTGGAATTACTGTCTACGCTCCCATGATACGCCATAAAATGAATCAGCGGCCTGGTAAATCGCTGGGAGTTATCGGGCTTGGTGGCCTTGGCCATATGGCAGTGAAGTTTGGAAAGGCTTTTGGACTGAATGTCACAGTTTTCAGCACAAGTATATCAAAGAAAGATGAAGCCCTCACCATACTCGGAGCTGATAGATTTGTTATCTCCTCCGATGAACGGCAAATGAAGGTAAGGTACACTATACTATAATGAATTGAATTGAATTGAAAAGGTTTTCTAACATGCCATTGCTGCTGTATTATTGATGATAGGGACTTGCTAAATCACTGGATTTTATAATCGACACGGCATCTGGGGATCACCCGGTCGAACCGTACATGTGGCTGTTGAAGACAACTGGAGTCCTGGTGCTGGTGGGCTTTCCAAGTAAAGTGGAATTCGGTCCGGCTAGCCTTATCCTAGGTTGGTACATCTATCTATCTATCTATCTGTCTGGGAAGTTTTTTTGATGCTACAGGTTTATTATCAATATTTAATGACGATGTTGGGAAATGCTTTTTTTACCTGCAGGGATGAAGACTGTCACCGGGAGTTTAACCGGTGGTACAAGAGAGACGCAGGAAATGTTGGACTTCTGTGCTGCCAATGGTGTATATCCTAAAGTAGAAGTGATTCCAATCCAATATGCAAATGAAGCTCTAGAGAGACTGATAAAGAAGGATGTCAAGTATCGGTTTGTGATCGACGTTGAGAACTCCCTCAAGTGAAAAAAAGGATGGATATGGATATTGGAATTTGGATCTTATCCCTAGCTATCATATTGCATGTTTCATGTTACATGTTGCTGCTCCGGTAAGAATCGAGAGAAAGATCATAATGTTTAGTTTTTAAAGACATGAATTCATGTACCTATAGGTGTTGGATTATTTCAATAATTTGGATCACATATGTATTTATTAATGTGTTATGCTATTATTTATGATTTATTTAAGTGGTCTAATAAAGTTTAGATTTAATGGGGTATCAAATGTTATGGAAATAATGTGCAGAAACCATTATGGTAATTGCCATTTTGATGAGGGGACGAATTGGTAATTACACACTATTATTATATATTAATTAATTATATCATAATTAATTACTATATAAATAGAGTTATGGTCTCTGGGTTATGTGTGTTTTCTCCTTTGGCTTCCCCATCACCAGAGAGAGAAGAAGAGAGATACGATTTCTCTAAACCCATACACGTCAATTCAGAAGATCAAAATCCGCTACAGTGTTTCTTCCAGCAATGGATTCAGGTATGCTTCCGCTTCAGTTCATTCCTCTTTCTTCTACTTTTTGAATCAAATGAGTATTAGAGTTTAAAGATTTAATTATTCGATTTTCTAAATTGAATATTGATCCTAACAATAGGATGATATATAGGAGGCCAGAAGGAATCGAATTGAATTCATATAAAAAGCCAAGCCAAGCCAAGCCATCAACAAGTTTCTATTCCTTGTTAGTTACCATTGCGAGAGTCCAATAACAGAAAAAGATCATAATGTTTAGTTTTTAAAAAGAACGACGTTGTTTCTCTCTCTCATTATTCATTAAGATTGCAAGTTATGCTTTCTGTTATTAATGGATAGAGATGTTAGACTAACCTTCATAAATGTTGAAGTATATATTCGCTTTAAAACTATTGTTGCTACCATCAATATCAATAAAATGAAGACTAGATATATACTAGAATGATATATCTTCATGTTACATGTACATGTACATATTATATTTATATGTCGTGTCGTCGGCTATATATCATTGTGAGAAGGAACAATGCCAATGGCAATGGGCATGCAGCTAGCTCAATCAAGTACTGTCAGTCAGTCACACACCAGGAGCCAAGTCTGCGTACCCAATCCCTCTGCGAGTAGTGGGGAACAACGTGAAGAAGAAACTGGCCAGGATCCCTGCTCCTAGCGGCAGATTCGTGACCAGTGCATTATGGTCGGCTCCCGCCTTAGGAGAGTAGCATTTCAAAACGTCTGCATCACCCAGTGAAAACATGAGGAATACAATCAAGGAGACCACAGCGTGCACAAAATCTATCACCCTTATACGATACTTCTCAAGGAGCTCCTTCATGTTCCCCTCCTCACCACCTGCTGCAGCATGCTGCGGCTCTCTGTTGAACACGTAGAACCCCTTGAAGGTGGCGATGCCATGGTAGAGCTTCCCGTCTCCCATGAAGCTGTCAGTGAATGAGGAAAGGAAGCAGGCAGACGCACAGAAGAAGATGAGGCAGGCGGTGATGTACTTGTTAGAGGCACCGCAAGAGCCACCATTTGAGAAGGACGGCATCAGGGCTTGGAATGCTAGGACTGTGCCCGTGGGCAGGAGGTTTGCTAGGTTTGCTGTGCTTGCTAGGGTCTTGTGAACTGGGCTCGTGCCACGAGGTTGGCCCCCCTGGTTGAGGATGGGTTGCGGCCTTGGTGGTAGAACCGGGATAAGGATGGATTGCTCAGCCATTAGCTAGCTAGCTAGGAATTAGACAAGGTAAGGTGGCAGGCAGGTTGTAATGTGGCCGGGTAAAAGGCTATATATCTATCTATCTATATGATCTTGTGGAAGAGTTGGGTGACGAAGATGTTGGTTTTGTAAAGCAGAAAGAAAGATGGGATGAGGGTAAAAGAAAGGGAATTGGCAACATTAAAATCATGTGGGAATGAGATCATATCATTAGGCACATAACGTAATGAGCACCTCAGCAACCTAATTTGCATGCGCTAAAAATAACTAGTTAAAGGCATGTCTTTAATCAGCTAGCTAGCCAAGGAAGTTTGCTTGCCCACAGTGCCAAATCATATGGCTACGTCAACCACATGATAGTTGAAGGTAATGGCATCACACGGCCAGGCTTTGACCCGGCCTGTTGTAATGGTGGCATGCATGGCTTGGTCTTATCCCTGGGCCTCCTGGCCAAGGGCACCTACGGGTTAGCCTGTCTAGACAACCTGGATTCTCAACTCCCTGAGTCTAGACCAGCACCAGCACCCACAACCACAAGCAGCAGTACTAGCGAGGTCAAGGTTATACATCCTCTATTTCAAGGGATAAGTCCTAATTCTCCAACACATTACCATGCCCAAAAATTTTATTATTAGCTGCCAACCACGGGGAGCGCTTACTACAGTGGTGCTAACAGCTCCCGTGTATCACTTGACGGCTATTATTTTGGAACAATACTAGAGAAACCCAGGCATTGGGGCAGAGCATAATGTACATGCAGCAGAGAAGATGGATTAGCTTCGAACCTTCTACAGACAATGATCAACATCTGAGATGGACAATGCTATTGGCTTGTTGGGAACGGCTCATTGACGCTTGTATCTCTTCTAGGGTGAGCCCCTTCGTCTCAGGCACAAGCTTGGCGACAAACAGGACAGTGAAACCACACACGACAGAGAACAAGAAGAATGTTCCTGAAAATGGAAATCACCATGGCAGAAAGCAACTAGCAGTCAAGATTAGAACGAGTCTCATGAATGAATGCATCAAGGGAGAGAAGGAAACCGACAACGCAGCATCACCTGCTGAGCTCCACCCGATTAAGAAATTGAACGTGTATGAGATAATCCATGAACCCAACCAGTTGACTAGCGTTACGAGGCTCCCAGCTGAACCTTTCATGTTGATGGGGAATATCTGCCAAACATTCATCATTACGATTTTATCAACGCCAACTAAAAGTTCATACAGAAGCAAACCTTATGGACAGAACTTTGTATAACCCACCTCAGACATAATTACCCACGGTATGCCTCCCATGCCCAGAGAGAAAGATCCTGTGTATATCTGAAGGAAATCGCAATGCAGCTAAGTTCGATGTGGCAATTGAGAAAGCCCCAGAATTCAGATCCAATAAACCGAAACATTTAACAATCCACGGGACACTATCTGCAATTTTATCTCTTATTAAAGTGATCATCCAGATAGCTGAAACACATATCTGGACACAACCCAAAAGACATGATAAACAGAGATTTCACCCATCTCCCAATTTGTACATAAACAAGAGACAATGTGCTGGTCTATGCCGTTCTCTGTAGAAAGTCTCTGCTCAGGGTAACCAAGATTAGAAAGAGATCCCCATAAAGGGCAGAAACCCGCCAAAAGCAAAGAAATGTGACCATGAACAGAAAAATAATCCTCCTAACAAGGTGGCCTTACCAACACACCAGTAAGCGCCATAAAAGGGGTGCCCTTGTCCCATGCATCAAATTCCTGAAAATGCCATGTCTTAATTTTCTGAGCTAGAATCTCAAATTCTATGAACAATGTGAAATCTGAGAGATCCTTTTCTTTCATTAAGTACGGAAACTCAATAATAGTTAACCTGCATAAAAAATGACAATGCTTCCAGGAAGCAACCCAGGCATGTTCCTGCCGCTGAAACCTGCACCACTATTCCTCGTGAGCAACTTTACGCAGCAGCATTTAAAGAGCAGTTGTTTCTTGAACCCTGTATTAGCTAAATATATCATCAAAGGAACAAAAAGAATCTTCCTCTTCTCACCAGTAGAAGAGGCCGGCGCCCAGATTTATCCATTAGGATTGTGCCTAAAACTGTCATCGGAACCTGTAATTGAGCAGGGTTATAAACTCATTTCAGAAAGAAAGCTGAGTTCTGCGACAAAATTACAGTACAAGGATAATAACCTGAACCACAACCATAGCTACTGTACCCACCCGGCCTGAAAAACCTGTAAAATTGAATAAAAATATCAACTCGTAGCACCTTTGTTTTCAAAGTTTCGAGTTATTGGGGAATGAGAGGAACACTACCAGCAGATTCAAATATAGAACTTGCATAGAATGCAATCCCATTAACACCTCCAAACTGTTGTAGGACCATGAGCCCTACACCAACCTAAACCAAACCCGATGTAAAGCTAAACACAAATGTCCAAGAATCGATCCTGAAATAAGATGATGGCATGGGCCAAGATGGAATAGCACAAGCATGCTCACAATGAGAGATAGAGTATATCTCCCCTGAAATAGGTCAAGAAACCGTTCTTTTGAATGGCATTGTGTGATTTCTGTGTAATCCTGCAAACCAGTTTTTAATAAGTACAAAAATATATAAGGCAAGAATCTTGCAACTCGCCAATTGGGCTAGAAATTGAACTTGGAAACTCACTCTAAGCTCAGTTGCTTCTACTAAAATATCAGCATTTCGTCCTCTAAGGCGCTTAAGAGCATTTTCACAATCTTGCCATCTACCATTCTTTGCCTGCAAATTATTGCTCTCGTGCTCACCATTTGGTTGTATCAAACACCTAGTACTTAAACCCTTAACTTTGAAAAAAATTATGGCATTTGGAGACCGAAGAGAAGATTAACAACAATGCCTGAAAATCTTAGCACCTTACCAGCCATCTAGGGGACTCCGGGATGAAGGGTAGACCCAGAAGCTGTATAAGGGAGGGGATAACTCCTGAAACTTAGAACAAGTTAGACCACAGAGCTGATCACGGGTAAACAGCCTCCATCTTAATCAAGTCATTTAATTGAATGTTGATTACCAATGAGTGCCAAGATTCTCCAGAAAACAAAAGCTCCAATGAGATACATTACTGATAGGCCGCAGCAAATCATCAACTGTAGTATCACTGCATATGAGAATACTGATATTTGCATTTTACACTGAAATTGAAACTGAGGATTGCAATGTAACCTGATGAACCGCTGTAAATCCACCTCGAATGTTCTTGGGAGTAATTTCTGCTATGTAAACGGGGACCTGGTATCAATCATTGAGTGGTCACTTTGATTTCCCATTAAAAATGAAAAATACTATGTTAAACCGTGCAAAATTTGAACTTACAACATAAGAAAGAAGTCCAATTCCAAGGCCAATAGACAGTCTCCCAATAACAAGTAGCCAAGAAACCTTTCAGACAAAGTAGGAAGCAGAATTGCAAGAGACAAAGTATATTGGTTGACACTCACATGCAAACTATGTGAGCTAGTCGTAGATGAAGTGACACACCTTTGAGAATGCGATTGCAAGCCATCCCGCAAGAGAGAAAAATTCAGCAACTCCCATGGTCTACTCTAGATAGTTCATGTGCAGAAACTTTTGAGAAAAGTGAAGTAGCTGAGTACACACTAGCATAACAAAGCAACAATCAGAAGGTAACAAATAACTTACACCCCTACGACCAAGGATATCTGCCGCCCTTCCACTAGCTATTGCACCGGCCATTGCTCCAATTGTCAAAATTGATCCAAAAAGTGAATACTGTAAGACCAAATCTAATAAATAAGCAGATAATTTCATCTGTGAAAATGTTATCTAACATTTCATGGCAAGAAAACAAGTACAATATAATGAATAAATTCCAGCAACTACCACCGTAGATTCCATATCTAACATCTGCGGAACATAGAAGGAAAGACCGTAAATTCAGTAAAGGCAAAAGTAGAAACCATGGTCTGGAGGAAAAATTGTAAATCACCTCTGCCACTGATAGGCCCAAGTCCGCAATTATCCCGGACTCGGCAGGTGATGAATATCCGACCTGCAGATTAACCCAATCTTTGTCACATTATCTGAAACACAGCCCTCGCAATCAAACACAGCACGTTCATTCAGAAACACCAAATACAACTCCACAAAATGGTGAAATATCGTGTCAATCTGACGATAAGAAACCGTAGATGATCAAACCATTTGTTGTTGTCCTACTGATCACATCATCATCACATTCACTCTCGACGATGCGAAATTTGTAACTGAATCGAAAGAATAGCAACGAAACCCAAACTGAGGAGCAATGTATAGTAAAGAGAGAAAGGGAGCTATACAGCAGAACCGAAGACGTAGGAACCGCAGACAGCGACGAGAGTGCTCAGCACGACAGTTAAAGAAGCAGACGAGGACGCGGCGCAACTATTGCTATCGCCATCCTGCCTGCCGCCGTATGCGGCGGTCTCGTTCTTACTCAGCAGAGGAGTAGAAGCTGATGATCGCTGAGCGCCGCCTCCGCCCTCCGCCTCCATTTCTCTGCAGCAAGGGGAGAGAGTGTCGCTAAATCGCAAGTGCAGAATGCGGTGAAGTGGATACGAGCGAGACCATGGTTTCGATCCACATCTCCGTGTTTATGTCCCTGTAGTCTGTACAAGGCAGCTTCGTCGTCATCCCCAATCGGCATTTTGTTGGTTTGCAAGAGAGATCATATCGTATTTTGGGAGGGCCAGTGTTTTTCTATTTGCACTATTGCCTTTTTTTCAAAAGGTGAGTTATTATTGTGATATATTCAACGTGGATACTAGAATTAACATCTAGCATTAAAATTGAATGTGGATGCTTAATTTTAGAGCATCTTCACCAATGGTCTGGACTTGGAATTGGTTGGTGACGTAGGAAACAGGGCTTGCAAATATTGAGGGAAAAAAATATGGATGTGCTGTAATAGGGAGGTTTGTCCCGCCTCACCTCTATTTTTATTGTTGAGCGAATAAGATTTATACGGTGTTTTACAAGTAAAGTTGTCGAATATATATAACATAATAATATATTGCGTTTTTGTTATAAAACTGTCTCATATAATACGACGTTTACTAATAAAAAC
>JAOWBR010162555.1:0-12143 GCA_028571145.1 Dionaea muscipula
CCATCACTTTTGGAGATGACTCCTCTTAGGATACCGAGTCCCGCTCCGGACTCTCCTGAGTACACATGTCAAGGTTCCGAGGAGTCTTCTTTTCCTAGTGATGAGAGTTGCCCCCCTTGCAAGTTAGGCGAGGGCGACGCCTTGCGTGTGTCGGGTAGAGGGGTCATCCCCTATGCCCTGGAAGAGGGTGTTACTTCTCATGGGTCAGGGGGAGCTCCTCCCCCATACCCCTCAGCGACTAGGTTGAAAGGTCGCTCCCCTAGGAAGCTCAGAATTAAGCTGAAGTCGAGGTCTCTAGGTGAACCTTCCTAGAGTCATCCTGAAACTACTACGCTCTGCGTGGTAGATGCCGCCAGTACCCCGGGGCATCTTCCTGGCGGGGAGGATATTGTGCCTTTAGAGTCTTCAAATGATGAGAGCCCTTTGAAGTCTTCCATGCACCTAGTCGGGTGCCAATCACTATAACAATTTTTCTTTCTGAAAAACCTTAATTTTTACGTGCTCGAATCCTTCGAACGCCCGAATGTCATGAGAAGTGGTGAGCCTATTGGGTTTGCAGTCTATCGTCATAGTGTTCAATTCGGGCTACGCTTCCCCTTATGCCCGTTTTACCAAAGCCTGTCTTCCTTTCTAAGGATATCTCCATCTCAACTCACCCCCAACTCCTGGGGGACCATATGCACCTTTCTCCTTAGATGCCGTGAGCTTGAGGTGGAGCCTAGCCGGAACGTGTTCTTTCTTTTATTTTAGGATCCAAAAGTGTATGGTAGACTTTTTGCTGTTCCTTTCGGTCAAGGCACGGCCGAATAAGAAACTCATTGAGATTGCCACAAGCAAAGTTCATGAGTGGAAGGATAAGTGGTGTTGGGCCTACGGCCCAGCCTTCCCATATCAAAACACCCTATGGCGAACCTCCCTTCCTGAGTTGCCCCAGAAGAAAGTCCTCAAGAAGGCACTTTCTGAAGTCGAGAACTCCCTAATACGAGACTTAGATCGACGTCTGGAAGAAGGAAGAGTGTGGGTTGTGAACATGAAACCTTCTCTCTCTTCATTACAATCAGCCGGGATTATATCGGGATCCCTCGATCCATGTTGTCCAGAACTAGAACTTTCATCTTCATATTTCTTATCGGTCGGAGGGGGAGGATCCGCCCGGTCTCATGGTCCTGGTGATGACGATGTCGAATTTTATGTTGGCTCTGAGGAGGCTGAGCTCCGGACTCCTCCCCTCCAGGATCTTACTGGGATCCAATCCCTGGATGAGACGGGTGTGACCCTAAGATTTTTATTTGATACTCTGTGTCAAGTACTCCTTTAAAACTTGATATCCAGTTTACTGATCCCGAAATGTTGCTTGTAGGTATGACTAAGGGACGGAGACTTCAACTTCCCTCTGGAGCCTTTGCTCATGGGGGCAGAGGAAGGAGAGGAACTAGAGGAAGGGGTCGTCCTGATTCCCCCGATTGTATGAGGGTGAGCACCCATGACCTTGACGATCGTGACCGGAGGAGTTCTCGCGATGCTGAGGACCACCCTCCCAAGCCTCCTTCTATTGAGTTGACGAGGGGAAAAGAGGTGGCTAGAGACTACCCTCGGGAGAGTCAAAAGAGACGTCAGCTAACTGGTCCTATTGATTTTCAAGATCCCATTGGTGTTCGGGAGTCAGCTGTCCCTTTGGGAGGCTCAGCTTGTGGCTCTAGCTCATCCATGACCCTGACGTCTTATGCGAAGGAGCGGTTCAAGTATGAGATGGTTGATGGGCATCGAATAGAGCTTGATCCGAGTGGGTACGTTCTTCCTCGTGAGATTCGCTTCGCTGGCCCTTAGCCAAAAATATGCGGCCTGCCTCATCCTGACGATGGGTTTATTTGTTGTGAGTCTAACGCTCTAGCTCTTGCGCAAGCAATGGCCAATGTCAGCCTTGCTGATCAGAGGGTATATTATCACGAAACAAAGGATCGCATGGCCGAGTGGATGGGTCGAGACCTCAACTGGAACCTGGTGCAAGTATGACGCCAGCTTGCCCTTCCGTGTTTTCTTGTTTTGATTATTAATGCTGCCTTCTTTTCAGAGTCTCAACATCGCTGGGCAATTGATCAGTGTTAGCTAAGAGGCCATTGTTGACCAAGATGCTGCATCGAAAAAGGTTAAGACCTTGGAGGAGGAGATCGTCAGCCTTCGCGAACTCCATAAGGAGTTGACTAATAAGTATAACGAGTCGGAAGACGCCGTGTGGCGTTTGGAGGGTAGCTTGAAGAAAGAGAAGAACCAATTAGCCTCTCGTCTTACCGCATTGGAGAAGGCCCAGAGCAGGTGCAAAGAGCTGGAGCGGAAGATCGAGAGGTTAGAGAAGAGGATCGCTAAACTGGAGCAACAACGTCCTTCTTCTATGGATGAAATGATCGATCTTCGGCAGGCAAGTGAAGAAGGGCAGGCCGCCATTACCGAGCTCGCCCGTCCTCTTACCAAGGTGGGGTATAATATGGCCTTTCAGCATTTTGCCTCTTATCTTTCTAAGGTCCCTGTTGACAAGAAGTGGGATGGTCTTCCTTGGTCTCACGATGACATCGGCGTGACTGACCAAAATATCCCATACTACATTGCTGATGGACCTCCTCCTCCTATTGTCATGGATGCCGAGGAAAAGGGAGAGCTAGGGGAAGTTAACATCGTTGACCCTTAGATGTTATTGTATTTCTGATGCTATCTTGAACATTTTCTTTACTCTGCTGCTGGACTGGGTCCGGATGGGATGTAATAACTTTATTTCTCTGCTACTATACTTGTGATACCTGTTTATATTTTTGTATCGTAAACTCCTTATCCTACTTATTATGTTAAATGTTTACGAGGCTGATTCTTACCGGGCCTTCAGCTCGATTTTAGTATCGAACGTCTCGAGGCCTGATTTTTAATCTCCTACCGGACCCATAGGTCAATTTTGGTACCGATCATTTTGGGGCCCGATTTATAATTTTTTACCGTACCCATAGCTCGATTTTGCTACCGAACATTTTGGGGTACGATTTTCTTTTCAGGTTGCGCCTATAAAGTCTTAGCTTATGATTTCTTAGGGGTTGATCCCCTATTTTACTTAGCTTTTGCAAGTTTGATTGTTTAAATTTGGGAGCAGGTAAGGTGGATATAAGATACTTGTTACTAGAAAGTCTCTTTTTATTGATAAGCATAGTAGTGTATACAATGCATGAGACTAATACATGTCATAATTAATACATGAAACTATTGATAGTATCGCCGTAGGTGCTTGATGTTCCATGTTCTAGCAATGTCTCGCCCATCCAAAGCCTGCAGCTTGTAGGTTCCAGGGCGTATTTCTTCTGAGACTTGATACGGTCCTTCCCAGTTATGGGCTAGTTTTCTGGTAGCCTCCCTGCCCCCCTTGAATTTGGCATCTCAAAGTACGAGATCGCCAACTTGTAAATTTCGTCTCTTGACCCGGGAATTGTAGTAGCGGGCAACTCGTTGTTGGTAAGCTACCATGTGAAGTGCCGCTTCTTCCCTTTGCTCTTCCAAGTTGTCGAGGCTTTCCTTTCTGCTTACTTCATTGGAATCCTTGTCAAAATGATCGACTCGGTAGGAATATATCCCCACCTCTACGGGCACGACTGCTTCAGCTCCATAGGTTAAACTAAATGGTGTTCTACCAGTAGTTGTTCTTGGGGTGGTATGATAGGACCATAGAATGGTGGGGAGCTCATACACCCACTCTTCTTTAGCTTGCCCCACTCGTGCCTTTAAGCCTTCCAGTATAGTCCGGTTGGTTACTTCGACTCGCCCGTTAAACTGTGGGTAGGCAACAGAAGCAAACCGGTGTTTAATTTCAAACTCTTCACATAGTTCTTGGAAGCCCTTATCTTCGAATTGAGTCCCATTATCTGTAATCACAGTATGTGGCACTCCGAAGCGGCAAATGATGTTTTTTCATAAGAAACTTCGTAACTCGGCTCCTATTATTTTGACCACTGGTTCAGCTTCAATCCATTTGGTCAAGTAATCAACGGCCACCAAGGGGAACCTCCTGCCTCCAGGCGCGGTTGGATATGGGCCTTGGATGTCCACCCCCCATATGGCAAAGGGCCAAGGGGCCGTGATGGGATTCATGTTGTTGACTGGCTAATATGTCTTCCTAGCATTCTTCTGACAAGGCTCACATCGCCTTACATAGTCTTCTGCCTCTGCTCTTAGATTGGGCTAGTAGTATCCTTGTAGCCGAACCTTTCTTGCAAGAGCATCTCCAGCCTGGTGTCCCCCACATGCTCCATCGTGGATCTCTTTTAGAACATATTGGGACTCTTCTTTGGTCAAGCAGCGGGCGCACGGGTGTTGATACAGTTGTTTGTATAAGACTCCACCGATGAGGCGATAGTTAGCTACTCTGACACGCAGCTTCTTTGCTTCCATTTTATCATTCGGGAGAGTCCCATTTTCCAGAAACTCACGGATGGGGGTCATCGAGCTTGGTTCATTAATTTTGATGGGAAGTACTTTTGGGAAGGTCTCGATGCTTCTCTTTGCCAGCCTTTCTACGAAGATTATTCTTGCGGAGCTTAAGCTGGAGGAAGATCCAAGCTTTGATAGCGCATCTTCTTTCATGTTTTGACTTCTAGGGACTTGGGAAATCTCGAAGCTATCGAATTGTTGCAGTAGGTCGTGTGCCACCTTCTTGTATTATTGCATATTTAGCTTCTTGGTTCTATAGTCACCCTTGATTTGGTTAACAACCAGCTAGGAGTCGCTATAAATCAGCAGGGATGGAGCTTTCAGCTCCTTTGCCAGCTTTAATTCGGCGATGAACACTTCATATTCTGCTTAGTTGTTGGTTATGTGAAATTCTAACAGAAGGGCATATTCCACCTCCACGCCATCTGGATTGGTCAGGATTAATCCTGCACCCCCTCCGCTTTTTGCTGATGACCCATCCACATAAAGCGTCCACTTGGATGTGGATGCCTCATGTGCTGAGAAGCTTGTGCATTCGACCATGAAGTCGGCTAGTCCCTGCCCTTTGATGGCAGGGCATGACCTATATTTGATCTGGTATTGCCCCAGCTTGACAGACCATTTTACGAGCCCATCGGAGGTTTCAGGTCGATGGAGTATTTGACGCAGGGGCTGATCCGTCAGGACCACAATCGGATGAGTGAAGAAGTAAGGTCGTAGGCGCCTGTAAGCCATGATTAGGGCTAGGGAGAGTTTGTCAGCCCTTGGGTATCTCTCCTCTGGACCATGGAGAATCTTGCTGGTGTAATATACTGGCTTCTGAATCCCTTCATCCTCTCTGATCAGCACCGAGCTTACAGCTGCGTCTGTAACTGCTAGGTAGAGGAAGAGGATTTCTCCTGGGACAGGTTTTGTTAGAAGCGGCAAGTTGGCAAGATAGGTTTTCAGGTCCTCGAATGCCTTCTGGCATTTGTTGGTCCATTCAAATTTCTTTGTGTTACGGAGGATTTTGAAGAAGGGAAGACCCTTGTCCCCCAGCTTTGATAGGAAGCGATTGAGCGCGACTATTCGTCCAGTCAGTTGCTGAACTTCCCGTATATTCCGCAGTGGGGCCATGTGGACTATTGCTTATATCTTTTTAAAAAACGTGATGGATAAGGCAGATCAGACATGAAAGTGTTCTTAGTGGATGACGGTGTAGATGATACCTTAGGCTCGTCAGCCATTGTCGGATGGTCATCCACCGTCTATGTGAGCAATAGAGGCATGACTGTATTAGATTCAGTCAGCCTAAGAGGTTGGGATTCTACCTCCCATCCACTTCTCAACATGATTGCAATGGCTTGCTCACGTGGGTTTTTGATTGGTTGAGAAGGGAGTTTGCTAGAACCTTACCCTTGCAAGGTGTTTACTGAAGTAACTAATTGGCTGACTTAGGTTTCGAGGTTTTTTATGGATGCATGAGTTTCATTCTGAAATACAACATTGTTGTTATGGTTATGAATGGAAGTTGTGATAAAAGATTTTACCATGTCCTCGAAAGATCCAGAGCCAGACGTGGCTTGCGTTTGGGTTTGTACCTTGAAGGGTTGTTGTTGTGGGCCAGACGATGTGGAATATTGTTGGTGATTCCGTGCACCATCGTCTCGTTGTTGGTTCTGGTTGGGGTTACTCCAACGAAGGTTGGGAATGCGATGAATCATTCGTGAATTTTGCGCATCCCACTTCCACTGACCTTGGTCGGTGTAGCCTCCTACCGCGTTTGCCTCCTGCGTTTGGTCATATTCTTGAAATGATGGGCAAGCATCAGTGGCGTGTGCCTGGCTGATGCAAACGTCACAAGCCTTGACTTGGGAAGTTTGACCTGTGGTCATTTGTCTTACTAAAGAGGTTAGTTCAGCAGTGGATTGTTCAATATTAGAACCTAGACAAACCTCATTAACCCTCCTAGTGGGGTTATTTTGTCTAACCCCAAATTGGTGTGTATTGGCTGCCATGGATGCGATCAAATCTCCATCCTCTCTAACCGTTTTATTAACCATTGCCCCCCCAGACGCAGCATCAATGAGGAATCTATCAGTTGGGCAAACCCTTCATAGAAACTAATCATTAACAAACTATCACTCATTTGGTGGTTAGGGCAACTAGCATACAGTTATTTAAATTTTTCCCAATATTCATGCAAAGTCTCACCATGTTGTTGTTAAAAACCGCAAATTTCTTTGCGTAAAGATGCAACACGAATGGCAAGAAAGTAACGTTCAAGGAAGAGGGTTTGCATCTGGTTCCATGTGGTGATGGAACCAGATGGTAAACAAAATAGCCAATCCTTGGTTGTGTCCTGTAGGGAAAAGGGGAATGCCCTAAGTTTGACTTGCTCTGGTGTTAACCCTGGGGGTTTACAATTAGAGCAGATCATATGAAACTCCTTGAGGTGTTTGTAGGGATCGTCCCCACTTTTGCCATGAAATTTAGGAAGCATATGAATGAAGCCAGACTTGAACTCATAGTCCACGTCTGCTTTTGGATTTTGAATGCAGAATAGTTGAATAAACATTGTAGGTTGTTCCAGTTATCTAAGTGTGCGTGGTCGGGGAGGTGGAATGTTATCTGCGTTCCCTGGTGGAACGGTAGCCTGATTGCCTTGATTCCCGAAGGGATTGACAATATCATTATGTTGGTTTTGGATCTGATTTTGGATTTGATCCTGAAGAGGAGGATCTTGATCGTTTAGGTTGACTACACCATTTGGATTAACTACAGCCATGCCTAAGACTAAAGTGTCAAGGTTTCTGGGTCTAGACAGTGTTTTTGGTGGTAGAATCTGATCGTAAATAAGACCTAGATCAAGGTTTTTGAATTGTTCTAGATCAGATTCAGGGAGTTCTTCGAAACTAGGGAGCTGTTCTAGGAGTGCTTTTTTCCGATTTCTTGTTGTTGGCTCAATAAGGTTCATGCACAACAACTACTCACACTATGAACAAAATGAATAACTAAAAGGCACAAGAACACAAGAGGAAAACAGAAAAACGAGTTCTCCGGCAACGGCGCCAAAAATTGATATCGCCGAAATATTAATAAAATAATGATGATACCCAAGCTAGGATGATATTACACAATATAAAATGAGTAAATGATGAGCAAGGGGTCGTACCCACAGGGAACTATGGTCACTATTAAATCTCGTGTAAAAATGTACCAATTAGTGAATAAAATAATTCACTAATAAATCAATCAGGGATTGGGTGAAATGAAGTGAAATAGTGGAAAAGGAATCAAAGCAAGCAAAATAAACAAGCAGTAACTCAGACGTGGAACACGTCTGGTCAATCACCAAAAGGTGATAAATACAGTCACAGAATGAATGAGAAATAAGCAGACATGGAAACAAATAAACAAACGTGAACCATCTGTCTATTAAGCTTAACAGATTAAGCTCTTCAGGAAGTTTGACTATCATGATCTAGGCAACGCTATATTCAATCACCAGATCGTAAACCTAAGGAATCACTTATGCTAACTAGCTAAGGATTCAATCACCTTATACTAATCCTAATCAGTCCACGAGCATGAGGTTGTCAATCTCTTCTCTACCGATTGCTTTAAGAACAAGATTCACAATAGAGAATGTAGTGGATCAAATCAATGACAAGTTGTTCAACCCTAGAATGTCTAGAGGATGCTCCCGCTTACCATGATACCTTAATTGATGATACCCAACTTAGAAAGCAACCAGTTGAAGGCCCCAATCAAGTAGTGTTATTCTCCTTTATCTCTCGAGTCAGAAGAATATACTCAAGAAAGATGTTGACAAACTAAAGTAGTTAAAAGAAACTAAAGAAACTTAAATGAAATGAATTGTGCAATTTTTGAAGATCAAAGATTCACAAACCTAAAAAGAACACTAAATACACATTACCTACTGATCAGAGATGAGGAAATGATACATCCTGGATTTGATCACCAGCTAATGTATGATGATGTTTCTCTGCCAGTCGATACAGTCTTCAATAATTGATTCAAATACCCACTCTCTCGAGTCTAGGTAAAAGAAACAATAATCAAAGATGTAGAAGTTGGATCACGTGAAGAATTTTACCAAGAATGCAATCTATATCCTTCTTCATCTCAAAATGTAAACTTTTGCCAAGAAAATGATTCTGAGAAGGAAGAATTCAGATTGAAAGGAAAGATTTCATAGACAAAGTCTATTCTTGAACATTCAAATTATGAGAAATTGAATTACAATACTCTTAGGCCATTAGAACTATTGATTTCTCAATTAAAATGGCTCTAAGGTATGTGGAAAATGAAAAAAAACAAGAATTACAAGGAATGGTCGAATGCTTTTGTGTTTTCAGAACTTGCTGAACTCCTCTATAATTGATACATAATCCCTATTTATAGGGTTTCTTCTAAAACAAAGGTAGCTATAGATCTATGGTTGACAGGACACATTTTTACCGAACGGTTGAGATTACCTTGGGAGGTGTGCAAAATATCTGTAGGGCGGTTGAAAAGATTCTCCTTCTAGAAGCAATTCTGTTGGAGATATTTTTCTTTAGCACAGGTGTTGAAATTCCTTTCTTGTCATCAACTTATATCTCGGAAGTTTGCTCTGGACACGTTTGAGATTTGCTTGCGAATTATGTTTGGCTATCAGACGTTCAGACATAATCTTTCCTTAGAGGAAACCTTGAGGTAGTTGTGGATGTTCTTCAGAGCTTTGTAGCTCTAACTCAGTCATTGAGATGAACTTTAATGACCTTTCCTTCCTCAGTCGTAATAAGATCGATCCGTGGAGTCGTAACTTCTACTGTCAAAGACTTGGAGAGAATTCATAAGAGATAAGCTGGTCCCGTGGTCCGTGATGTTGTACCATGACTTATATGAAAAGTAAAGTCTATGAAATGAATGCTATATATGAATACCGACTGATCTCATGATGAAAACAAGATTACGTCTGGTATGAAAGATACAAATGTAAGTCTAGGTCTGGGTAACTCAGACGCTGCAGTGTTTGATATTTACCTAGAAACTACAATGGACGTCTGGCATTGGCCAGAAGCAGACGTGGAATACGTTTGAGAGTAAAATGTGTTTAAAATGCAAGATTTAACCATGAAATGATATGTGACCATGCATTAGTGGTCATGTATGAAATATGAAGCCTAAAGGTATAAATTAGATACAAAGTCAGTATAATTTACCAAGAAATAATTAAAGAAAATGCACTGATCAAGCATCTACCATCTTCATTACCCAGTCTTCTTCTTCATGCATCTGGCTTATTGTTTTAGCTTGTGACCTGGATCTACTGAGCTTCTAGGATAGCCAGATATTGAATCTTGCCAATTCCTCATCAATATTGATGGTGTCCTCAATAATGATGGGTACATCCACAGTTACACCTACTTCCTCAACATTAGCTTAAACAGGTTGGGCTGGTGCGGGAACCTGAACCTCTTGAGACTGGTCCTGAGCCATTCCAGTGGCCTGCTAAGTCTCAAGGGCCTCCCCTACGGGTGCAGATTGGTGGATTTGGTTAACTTTCCCTTGGGATTCTTCCTAGGCTGGGACAGTGCTAGATGCCATAGTCTCAGACTCAACAACTAGCTTCCTTGGCTTTTTCACTTTCTTCTCTTTCCTAGGAGAAGGACTGCTCTTCCTCTTCTTCGGATTAGTATCAACTTTGTCAAACAATTCTTTCTAATGTGAACAGACAAATTTTGCCTTAAATCTACTCTAAGAACAACAAGCAAATAGCTAATCATAATTCCAAAGGACTTTTTGATATGAAAGTTACTTTTTTCAGGAGCTCCAGTGCATGATCTTTCTTTTACAACCTGTTCTTGGATTCTCTAGAAAACGAACGAAGCCCAGTTGATTGGCTTATGCATCCAGATGGTAGCCATCAACTGTGCTCTACTCCTGGTCATCTGATCGTGAGAGCCAGTCCTTCCTTCAACCATTTTGCTCAAAATTGAACAGAGCAAATGGAACTGTTCCTTCAAAGTTATCACCTTGCATGAGAAGTTGCAGAGACTATCTTCATCTTTGGTAATCAGCTTCCAAAACTCCTCCTCGTCAAATTTGATCTTGTTGGGATCAACTTCTCCAGTTTTTGGTAGTCCTAAATGCTGGTGTAGGCTCTCTAGCTTCAGAACAACCTCAGTTCCATTAACCCTAGATATCAAAGTCTCACCTTTTACCTTGGCATTCTTATATAAATCAATAACATCCGTGGGTGACCAAGTTGAAATGTTCATGATAAGCTGTATCAACCCACTCTTCTTCAGGGCATCGATAATCTTCTTGGCAGCTTCAGAGCATGCTTTTCTTTGCAGAAAATTTACCACATCGAAGGTAAGGTCGGTGATCAGGTCCTCAGTGAAGTCTTTGTTGACTTTGGGTGCCATTGAAGAAGATTAGATTGCTTCGAAGAGCGATTTAGGGTTTTGAGAGGGTTTTTGCTTGAGAACTCTGTGCTTCAAGGTTCAGAAATAGAGGGAAGAGTGAGAGAGACAATATTTTGGAAGTGTTTAGTGTTTGAGGAAACTTTTTGGTAAAAAATATTCTCGAATATTGTGACAGCTGGGTGTCTTTTCGAATGTCTGAGAATTTCCCAAATTATGTCAGATACGGCGCACTTTGGGAGATCCTATAATGATTGTCTGTCCAAAAATAGATTAAATTTTAAATTTTCTCCCTTACGTATTGCCTTAATATCCTTGGCTGGATATTAATAAAGAATTGCTACGTCATAAAATCCTTCATCAATTCTCCCTTCAAATTCCACTTCATCACCTTGGCTGGCTTGTTATACCCCGTACCGGATTAACCGGGTGATAAATGATTTTTAAAGATTTAATTATGATTAGTTTTGGACATTAAGCGATTTAAGAAATTAAGTGAGATTTATTATGATAATTTTGTAATTTTTGTGATTTAATTTGGAGGTAATTTAAAAATGATGCGTTTCGGGGTAAAACGGTCATTATAAGAAAATGACATCAGAATTTAATGAATTTATTACCGTTGGGATCGTTACGAAAAAATTGGGAACATGGACTACCATGTTGATACTTGTCGGAGGGTTTGAGATAGTAGAAGATATAAGTGGTTACGTTGGATTAACTTGGGAATAAGCGGTAAGGGTAATCCTAATAAGGGCACAAGAGTCCGGACTATATCAACATTGGTGTCAAAATGACCGTTACGAAAAATGACTGTCGGAGGTTTTACCACAAGAGTCCGGACTATATCAACATTGGTGTCAAAATGACCGTCACGAAAAATGATGAAGTTTGATTATAATATTACGATTTTTGGACGACCGTGTAGTGGACTGGAAGGGGATTTGCAACCAAATAAGAGTTTGATTTAATTATTGTACATTTAATATACTATATTATTTTAAGTTAGAGATTTACCTTCTTTTCCTCCATATATCTCACGTATCTATATAACAAATTACAACATATTTTGAATCTATCCCTCTCTCATGTGTCCTATATGGCCAAAAGAATCATTCTCATTAGTTAATAATCAATTTATTCTCCTTCTCCTCCTTTTCTCTCTCTTCCTTTCTTCCCCTCTCTCTCTTTCACATCACATAATATTACACAACTTATTATTTATTTTTCTTTCATATCTCATTATATAATTTATCAAATATATAA
>JAOWBR010162566.1:0-12143 GCA_028571145.1 Dionaea muscipula
AGATCCCATGGGTAATTATAAAATTATCGTAATGCCCTTAACCTAGTAAGGCAACCGAGTCGGGTGGTCGGGGTCGGGTGGAGCAGTCGGGTAGGGTCTTCGGGTAGGGTCTTACTTTGTCATGCCGAGTCAAGAGCTCATCCTTCCGGTTCGGATATTTCTCTTGAATTTTTGTTCGCGTGACTCGAGGATATTTTCCGATACATTATCAGTCTCCTAACTCCGTAGCTTGAACTATAAGCTCAAGCTGGGAAATTTTTGCCGAATTACGTTGCCGGGTAATACCTGCCAAGTCGAGTGAGGACCGCCCTTCTGCGTCTCATTCTGAGCAAGAATGGAATGGTTATCGGATTTGGAACCTAAACCCAAGGTCGCGGAGGACGAGGTGTTGCTACTGGGGTGGAGACCAGAGTGGAGACCTATGCCAACGTTTGTGGTAGGCAAGGTCGTTGTTGTCTGCGGACTCGGTGTGGATTCCGCTGGTGGTCGTCCGGTGGCTCCTAAGAGAGCACTTGCCGACCTTCCTTCCAGACGGTAGTATAAAAGAGGTATGAGAAAGGACCCGATCAAGGTGATCGAATTGTCCTTTTCTAACGAGGATGATGCGAGGGAGGGTGAGTCTGTGGCTACAGGTGAAGAGCCTATGGCGCTCGCGGATGAGCCAGCAACGTCTGTCGGCAAGCCCACAATGGATGTCGACGATACCGCGACGCTTGTCGACGCGGTTACGGAATCTATCATCGCTGACGTGGATGACCACATGGATGCTCGTCTTGCTCCTGTTCCCGAGTTTATGGACGCTGATGTAGACGTAGCTAGTGATTTCTCACGAGAATTTGTCTTTAGTTCTAATAGTGACTCTGAGTCTGTAACCCGTTGAATCGTCGATTTAGAAATTGGCCTGACTTGGTACTCTTCTTTATGTTAAATGAAAATGGTAATTTCTTCTTGTTGTGAGTAGTAGTGTGTTTTGGCTCATTAAGGGTAGTTTATGTATTTATCACTTGTAGTATACAAGCTCTTTTGACAATGAAGAAAAGTAAGAGTTCCCGTGATATTATTCTACATGGTATCAGAGCAAAAGGGTCTAAAAATCCTCCACCACCGTCAAAACATACTACTCACAACACTTCTACGTATTGTAATCATCATCTTTGCTCCTTGTTTTCTTTATTTCGTGTGTGCGCAATACTCGGATCGGGTCGAGTGGTACAACTGGGCAGGGTCTTACTCGGTCATGCCGAGTCGGGTGGAGCAGCCGAGGGCTTCCCTGGCCCCCCATAAATACCGGACCCAAAGCTCCACTCTCCCTCGAGTAGCGTCTCCGAGTAGCGTGTGTCCGGTGAAGTACATTAACTGCCTGTATTAGTGATGTGTCTGAGTGCCACGATCGAGTTATCTCGTTTTTTGCAAAAATATGTCTCCGAGATCTACCCCATCCAAGTTATAATCGTTTGTCGGGTTAGGTGATCGGGTAAAGGTTCTACCTCCACCCAGTTCTCTTCGCACCATGAAGATCCGATGTCGTGCTCAAGCGAGGTTGTCCTCTTCTCTTCCGAGTGGGGCTGCCCACTCTTCGAATCTTCGGATCTAGATCATCTTATAGACCGCTTTCAATGTCTAAACCATCATTTTTTCCCTCCAAGCCATGCTGATCGTCCATATGACCGGAGGGAGGGGGCGATGTCAGTTTACATAGATAGTCTTAGATTCGATCTTCGTTTTCCTCTCTGTCTTTACTCTTAGTAGGTTCTGAATGCCTACGGTTTCAGCCCTTCTCAACTTACCCCAAATTCATGGGGATTGATTGCAGACTTTAGATGTCTTTGCCACACTCTCGGCTTCGAAGCCAATGCTCGGGTGCTTTGCGCATTCTTTCACCTTAAAGGTGCTGAAGAAGGAAGAGGGTTGTGGGTTTTATTGCCTTGGCGCTTGTCGCAATAAGTCCATCCTCAAGGCCTTTCAAGTAAAGTTTCCTATTACCACGAGCGTTGTTGTGAAAAATGTGGGGTCCGGGTAATTTGAGCAATCCGACGAGGGCGGAGCCCCGTTCCAATATCCTCGTCGAATTTTCTGATGCTGAAGTCCAGCTATGTGCTGCTCTTGACGAGCAAATAAAGAATGGGGTGTTCTAGGAAGTTCAAGAGTTGCTGGGGTTTGATATCCTTAGAGGTGAGCCTAACCTTAGATGCAGAGCCCATCCATACCTCTGTGTCCCATCCTCCTTCCAAACCGAGCTCCTCATCTGAAACCTCTACAGATTCCGATTCCAACTCTCCATCCAACTCTTCCAAGTTCTCCAACTCCCTTTAGTCCTTTCGAGAAACTCCCCACCTCCTCCCACGTCAGCAGGGTTAAAGGAAGTCGTCCAACGCGGTGGAGGGTTTGCCTAGCGACGAGGAGCGAGGTGTTGTGTCTGTGCCCTTTACAGATCTTCACACAGAATGGACGCTTCCTCTAACCCCCTAGCGTCTGAATCCCGAAAAGCCCGGGACGTCGCTCCTTTGGGGTCATAAAACCCTGGCGGATGCTTGATTATGATTTTGTTTGTTTTTCATGCTAAATTGCCTATCACAGTTTCTGGCGTCTTTGATTTCTGTTGTGCGGTGGTACGAGGGAAAGCTCCGTCCATGACTGCGTTGGGCAAAAGGAAATCTCGACAAGAAAATCCTCCGTTGAGGCAGGGGAAGAGGCCCTTCCTTAGGGATCAGCCTGTCAAGGTTAGAGCCGCGACGCAGGACCCTAAAGCTCTCCATGGCTATGTGGGGAGAGAAGCGCCCGGAGCGAAGCAAGTATACAAGCAAGGTGGACGGACTCCTCCCTACTCCACTCTGAGAAAGATTCACAGCTATAAAGCGGGTATCAGTCCCAAGCTCCGTCTTCTCGAGCGGGGCTGCCACTGTTTCATTTCCACCATCCCCGTCCATAGGGTGCTCTTTCCTTAAAGAGTCAATCTCTAAGGCCTCATCTAGAAACTGCAAGGCCCCTTATACTTAAAACTCGGCTGCTCACACTTGTTGCCCTTGAAGCTTCTTTCGAGCTCCCTATGATTGTCCGCTCGGCGGTCAGAAGTCATTCGAGCCTTATTTTGATACTCCAACACCATGTAGTCGCGCGCCCTCTACAACAGCTGCCCAAAGCCTTTGGGCTTTCAGAGAGTCGGGTCATCAAGGAACACTCAGAAACGCAGCCGGGACGGGATCGCGACCATTGCCACCTCGCCGCTAAGGCCAGGGATTTAAATGTATGCCTCATTGAAATGAGCCATGAAATTCCTCAACGACTCCTCCAGCGTGTGTCAGATGTCAACAAACTAGAAGTGGCCCTAGAGAAGGTGCAGGAACTGGTAAACTGTCCTACGAAAGCATCCTTCAATTGTACAAAACTAGAAACCGACCGAGGTGCTAAGGAGTCAAATCATTGTCTAGCGACTCCCTTGAACGTGAATGGAAAGGCACTACACATCATGGCGTTATCCACGCCAAAAAACTACATCTTTAACTCAAAGTTGTTCATATGGTCTTCGGGGTTGGTGGTGTCATCGTATAAGTCAAGTTGGGTAACCTGAACCCTACCAAAAAAGGCACCTCATGAACCTCTCTGGTGAGAGGCCCAGATATGGGACGATCGACAACGACCACCTGGTGCAAGGCCCTCTGCTCCATAGTAGTGTACAAGGTCAAGCGGAGAGGTTTGACTCCAGACTGGAGTCATTCTCCGGATCGTAAGTACGATACCTTCTTCCATGTCGGTCTCTGGGGTTGCGAATACCCCCGATGATCGAGCCTGCTAGGTTGTCCGTGCCGAAGAAGGGTGTGATGGCCGACGGGCAAGTTCTGCACAATACAAAGATTGTTCTGCACCCCCTTGCCCAGCACCTCCCCCCGAGTGGGGCAGTCGGGCCGGGTGGAAACCGACGGGATAAGGTAGCATCGATTGGACTGGGGTTGGACGGAATCACGGCGGCCTCGGGCTGCTTCTAAGGCATCCTCCCACCGATCTCGCGAACCAAGTCAAACAAACGATTGAATTCTTCCCGAGAGGGAAGATCGTTTGGTGTTTGGGCTTGTAGCTGGCGAATGGAGTCTCTGACCACTTCGGTCTCCTTAACGCGAGTTGGATAGATGATGACTTTTTTGTAAGGATTCCCACGGACGGCGCCGGATAGAAACCGAAAAAATTGAACAGATAAAACCGGAAATTTTCAATTTATTTGGTTTCGGTTTATTTGGTTTGGTTTATTCGAATTTTTTGAAAAAGTTTGATTCGGTTCGGTTTTGAAAATCAAAACTGAAATAATTTTAAATTAAACCTATTACATAACCTAATTATTAGGTTAAATTAAAATTACTAATACCTATTACACCCACCGTCCACCAGAAAACCCAATAAACCGAAGAAATTGAAATTACTAATAGGTATTAAAACCTAATACATAACCTAATTATTAGGTTAAATTAAAATTAGGACCTAATTTCTATTGCCTCTCTGCACCCGCCTCCCCAAAAAAAAGAGAAAGGAGAGGAGTACTAGGGAGGCGGTGACGGCAGGCTTTGATCGGAGAAGTTGGGTTTTCTGGTGGACGGGTGGTGTGCTACTGTGCTTGGAGTTACTGCATTAGAGTGACAAAGGGGAGAGAAAAGGGGACAGAGAGAGACAGAAAGAGCAGTCAATGACCCTTACCTCAGTGTATTTAAATAGATAAGGGAATTTATTTCTGTATCGGTTGTCAAAGGTGTGCTACTGTGCTTGGAGCTACTTGCATTGATGTTTGTTTATTCTTTTAATCCCTTTTTTCATGTGGGCTTGATTAGTATCTTTGTACTTGACTTATTTTATTTGAAAATAGAGAGTAGAGGAAATCCATAACAAATTGCTCATCAAGTTGAGATTGAACCAACCAATTTCCTATGGCCGCCTCACATAACTCTTCGGTTTCAGGTCGACCCATGTATATGAATGTAAGTATTGTGCTTTATATGGTTTTTATGGATGTGAGAAATGATCTTGATTGTGTTTTTATCATACTACTGTTGAGTTTGATTGTGTATTTGTCACTTTTGTATGATAATACTATTGAATTTGATTGTGTATTGTAGGATCTTGATTCTGACAATATCAATCCTCACAATCTGAATAACACCATTGACCTCGACATTGCTTTAATGGAAGGGAGAATTGGTCCGGGAGAGACTCAAGTCACTCAACAAACTGAAGCACAAGCACCTGAGCAAGTAATAGAAGAAAGAAGATGCAGCCAAGATCCAAGATCTGGCAACATTTTACGAAGTCTGAGAGTCTGGATGGCGTTAAATCCATTTGCAATCATTGTGAGGCTAGCTTTTATTGCGATCCACGGAAAAATGGTACAACTGCTCTTAATATTCATATTTAAGTGTATTGAGATTCTTAAAAATCCACTTCGAGATTTGAAACAATCTAGATTAGTTTCACAACCTGGTGATAGTGAATCACATGAAGGGGGGGTGAAGACTTGGATATTTAATCAAGAGAAGGTTAGAAAGTCATTGGCTCATTCCCCGAGGTGTGATCCTGCACCAGTTAGCAAACACAAGTACCCCGAGGTGTGAGCCCCGATAAACAGCTCTGATGCTTAAATAAACAAGTGAAAGAGGGAAGTCGGAACTCATAAGGACTAGGAGGGCCGGGTAAAGGAAAGGAGGGGGAGGAGGGGTATGGAAAACTAGGAGAAAGAGGAAGGTAATAAACACATACCTGATTGGTGGTTGGGTGATGCCCTTGGCCTAGTAAGGCAGCCGGGTCGGGTGGTTTGGTTGGGTGGAGTAGCCGAGTAGGGTGTTACTCGGTCATGCCGAGTCGAGAGCTCATCGTTCCGGTTCAGTTATTTCTCGTCTTCTTATCCACGTGGCTCAAGGGTATTTCTCGGTACATCAATATCTTTAATGACATCAATATATTTCTTACTCACCGCCTTCTGTAACACCCGTCAAACCACTTTTGTCGACACCCTATCATACACTTTCTCAAGGTCAATAAAGGCGAAATGCAGATCTGTTCTTTTCTCCGTAAACTTTGCCACCATACCACGCATGAGGTGAATGGCCTTTATAGTAGAGCACCTCGGCATAAACTCAAATTGATTTTCGACTACACTAGTTACTTGTCGCAACCTCCGCTTAATTTTATAGTATAATTCATAAGTTTAACTCCTTGATACTTTATACTCTTGTACATCCCTGAGAGTTATAATTGTATTTTTCAGCCAAACTTCTGACATATTCATTTTAAGAATTCTATTAAACCAATACAGCCACACCACTTCAATTTGTCCCAAAGTGTTCCGATCTTTAATCGACAAACGATCTAGGCAAACTGTCTTCTTCTTACGACCCATAGTTTTCAACACGTTGTGTACCTCAAACACCTAAATGCGCCTAACAAATGTGAGGGTTCTTTTCCTTTTAATATTTTCATCGTGATTATGATCATTATGTCTACTTCCAATATGTGGGATTGTCCACACGTATCTACATTTTCTACTCTGTATTCTTATCAACCATCGATGCTACTCTGATCTGCCCTGATTCCTTATTCTCTCGTGCATCCACCTTAACATACGTAGTATAACAAAGGCGAATTGAATTACGGTCTGATAAAATTTACCCTTTAAATTTAAAAGTACTCTCTTATGACACAGGGTACCCGAGGTGGCCCTTCATTTCTATCAACCCGTATTAATGTTATGTCATATGTCCCTACCAATCTCTTCATCATCTTGGATAAGTAATCATAACTACTTAAACTTGTTCGTCCTACGAACACATCATCCATCCACCATAATTGGTGGAGCATTAAATGCACACCACAGATAGAGATAGTCTGTTTACTCCTACTAATCTTAGTAGCCCTTTAACCTCTAACGCCACCTCCAAAGTCACTGTCCATCTCCACAGCTTATCTTTCACACCTTCTCTAATCTTATACATCAATACAATATAATCCGCTAAAAGCATGCACCATTGTGCTTCCTCACCATTGTTTGTCACGAGCTCGTCTAAAATTGGCACAAATAAATACAGGCTCAATACTGATCCCTATGCACATCAACAATGATCGAAAAATCGTAACTGAGCCCTCCAACAACCCTGACGTACGTTGTCGCCCTTGGATAGATATGCTTAATGATATCAATATATTTCTTACTCATTTTTTGTGTAATACCCACCAAACCACTTCTCTTGGCACACCTCAAGATGAACGAAGACAAAGTCCACATCCGTTCACTTCTCCTTAACCTTCGCTACCATACCATGCATGAAGTAAACAACGTCTACAGTAAAGCGTCTCGACGTGAACCCAACTTGATTTTCAACTACGCTAGTTACATGTCGCAACCTCCGCTCAATCACTTTTTCCTACAATTTCATAATGTGAGTACTAAGTTTAACTCCTCAATAATTTGAACACTTAAAATAATTTAAACACTTTTGTACATCCCCAAAGAGGTACAATTGTACTTTTCTACCAAATTTCTTTCTAGGATTCTATTTGTTATGAGTCTTGACCCTTAGGGGTATTTTGGGTATTTGGCACATGATGTATATAAACCTTTTTGCTGACAATGAATGAGATAACCTTTCCCACAATCTCTTCACCTAATTCTACACATGACAATGATCCAATCTGCATCTGTCAATGCATCTCCTATAATCTTGGGTTCCATTTGAGAAAGAAAGCATGCTAGCATGGTGTCCAATTGTCTTCTTGTCCTTACATCAGCTTTTATGCTTCCAATCAGCAAATTTGGTGAGTGATCATTAAGTCATCTCAGGTCTGGCTGATTCAGATGTGCCATAACCTGATTTTCTTCATGATGATGTGCTGGAATCACTTCAGGAACAACTTCTTCATGATCTGCAGCAACTTCTTCACCAACAATGGCAACTTGTGCTTCCACATACACAGGTTCATGTTGTTTTGGTGAATTTGAAATTTTCAACCTCTCAACTTGATCAACCAACTTCTCAACAGCTTCATCTGCTCCTTTGATGAAGTGTGGTTCATCAAAAACCACATGAACTGATTCTTCTATCACCATTATCCTCTTGTTGAGAATTCTGAATGCTTTGCTCATCTCAGAATATCCCATGAAAATATATTTATCTGCTCTTGCAACAAATGCCTTGAGTTGATCTTTGACATTGTTGTGGATGAAGCATTCTCCTCCAAAGATGTGAAAATGGCTGATTTTAGGCTTTCTTCCATTCCAAAGCTCATAAAGAGTTACTTCATACTCCTTGTTGATGATGGTTTTGTTCTGAGTGCACTAAGCTGTGTTGATTGCCTTTGCCCAAAATCTCTTAGGTAAATCAGCTTCTGTTATCATGGTTCTTGCTGCTTCTTTGAGGGTTCTATTCCTCCTTTCAGCTACACCATTTTATTGTGGTGTCCTTACAGCAGAAACTTGATGTTGAATTCCAACTTTGTAGAAATCTGAAATCACTTCATTGAGAAACCCTATCTGTCAGATCTGATCTTCACTATGCTCAAACTCTTCTCATTCTGAGTCATTTTCATCAAGTCTGGCAACTTCTTCAATGTTTCATTCTTCTTGTTCAAGAATACTATCCAAATGTATCTTGAGAAATCATCCACCACCACTAAGGTGTACTTCTTGCCACTGATGCTCACTGGATCCACTGGTCTAAAAAGATCCATGTGAAGCAATTCAAAAACTCTACAAGATGATTGAACTGCCTTTCCCTTGAAGGATGCTTTGATCTGTTTTCCTTTTTGGCAAGAATCACAGATGCTTTCCTTCTTGAAAACCACATTTGGCAGACCTTCAACCAACTCTTTCCTTGCTAGCTTGTTGATTGACTTGAAGTTAAGATGACTCATCCTCTTGTGTCATAGCAACCTAACTTCAGTCTTTGCTTTTGCAACCAAACATGTCTCTCCAATGGTAATACTCCAATCTACCACATACATGTTTTTCTTCCTTCTTCCAGTCAGAAGGACCAAGCCATTTTCTTCATTCTTGATTTTGTAGACCTCCTTGCTAAATTCCACTAACCCTTGTCACAAAACTGACTTGTGCTGAGCAAGTTGAACTTCAATCCTTGCACAAAGGCAACATCCTTGATGATCAGGCCATTTCTGATGATGGATCCACTTCCTTTGGTTTCTCCAGGCTTCTCATTGCCTCCAAAAATCACTTTTGGTCCATCCTTCTCCTTGAAATCCTCTAAGCAGTGTTTGTTGCCTGTCATGTGTCTGGAACATCCACTGTCAATGTACCAGACGACCTGCAAAATAGATTAAAAATATTTAGATCCTCAATACTGATTGGGTCCTCCAAAGTTAGTGCTTCTCGGATCAAACCCTAGACCATAGCCAAAAAGTCTTCTCCAAGGAGCATTATACATTTCCCTTGGATAATCATAACTAACAGCAGCATAACATCTAAGTGTATATTGTGTTGTGCTCATGTGGGCTGGATATGGCATGTTTTGCTGTCTAGCTCTCCTCATGGGTCTGTACATAGATGCATAAGACCTTCTAGGAGGTCTAGGTCTACTTGTGGGTACCTTATTATACCCTTTGGTAGACTTAGGCCTTTCCACCTTTTATGGGGGCTGCTCAGTAGGATTTTTGGGTCTCCACATGGACTATGGTCTCCCTTTGAGCATGTAGGTCATGCTCCAATCCCTATCCAAAGGGAATAGCCTTCATTCCCCCTTAATAGGTTGTCTCCTTTGCCCTGAGGCAGGTTCGGGGACAAACCTACTTTTAAGTTTAGGTTGAACCTTAGGAGCAGCCTTGGAGCTAGATTTGACCTTGTTATCTACCTTAGGCTGGGCAGCAGCTTTGAAACTAGGTACAAACTTGATTTTCTCTTCATTTAAGGCTTGTTTAGCCTTGTTTGAAGATAAACCAGCTTTCCCTTTGTATCCTAGGCCTGCCTTCCCTAAGTTTCCAACCACCTTGTCAAAAACAGGTGTGGCTTTATCAAGCTCTTTACTTAGCCTGTCTTTATCACTTTTCAGTGATTCATTCTCTTTTAGTAGAGTTCCATGGCTTACTTGTATCTCTTCAAACCTTGCCAACAGCTCTCTAAACATGGTATGCATATCCTATTCACCGTGTGATGATGTGGAACTGAAATCAGAAGAGTTGACTCTAGATGTTACCTCCTCATCTTCTTCATCTTGTCTCATTAGATACAGTAAGGCCTCCTCTGATGATGAGCTCTCTTCATTCGAGCTCACCTCTTTCTTCTTTTTGGCTTCATCTTCATCACTGGCCTTCATGGATTTTCTATTCCTCTTCATTTCCTTGTCCATTTTCTCCTTCCAAACCTTTTTCTCCTCATCCGTATACTTCTTGACAATGGGGTAAGGGCAGTTTGCTTTGAAATGCCCTGGCTTTCTGCGGTTGTAGCATAAGGTTTGTCCCTCCTTATCCTTGCCTTCATCTTCATCTTTCTCCTTCATGTTGTATGGCTTCCTTGAAGGTTCTCCTTTGTGATACTTCTTGGTGTACCCTGAGAACTTTTTAAACTTCCTCATGACCTTTATCTTCACTTCTTTGAGATGCAACAAGGGCTGGAACAGCTTGGGGATTAGTCTTAGGTTGTTCTTGATTGTGAAGCTCAAACTCATACGCCTTGAGGTCTGAGAAGAGCTAGAAGGTTGTGGTTGTGGACAGATTCTTGGTTTCCCTCATAGCAGTAACCTTCATGCTCCATTCTGAGGGAAGAGCTCTAAGAATCTTCATGCACATCTCCTTGTTGGAGTATGCCTTTCCAAGCATTGTAAGTTCATCGATGATTGTCGTGAACCTATTGTCCATTTCATCATGGATTCTCCACTTTTCATCATGAAACCTTCAAATTTTTGTATTGCCACTGTCAGTTTATTTTCTTTGATGTCTTCTGTGCCCTCACAGATAAGGATAAATTTATCCCATATTTATTTGGCAGTCGTACATGTCTTGATCTTCAAGAACATGATTTTGTCCAGGGTCTTAAGAATGATATCCTTGGCCACGTTGTCCAAGTTGTGTCTTTTCTTATCCTCGGAGGTCCATTCAGACCTAGGCTTTGGAACTTGAGGAAGGGCTGTTGTAGTAGCTACATCGGTGTTTATCTTCATAATCTGGAGTGATCCATCAGTGATCACGTCCATCATGTCCACATGGGTTGCAGCCAAGTATGCCTGCATCCGTATTTTTCATTCATCAAATTTGTCCATTGAAAACATGGGAATACGTGAGATGAAGTTCTGTGAATCCATTATAAAATAAGAAGAAGAGAGAAGAACTTAAAATTGATATAAAACAATGAAAACTAGGGATCACTCTAGGTAAGAGACACTGCTTTGATACCACTTGTTGGTCCCTGAGAGGGGCTCTATAAGTTCAGAAAAGGGGGTGAATTAACTTATAGGTTTTTAAAACCTTTTCAAACAACTCAAAGTTGTGCAGCGGAATGTATTTATATAACCCCTTTTAAAGTTTAGTTTTCAAAGTACTTTACTTACTGTTTTAATGTTAATATGTGAGTGTATGTATGCAATGCTTATATGTAAATGACACTGGAAATTATAGGGGTCCACGGTGGTGTAATCCGCTATTCCTCTCTTCTCCCTGCGTTATAGGAGGAATTCACTATTGTATTTGATACACCAATATAATAATATATAGCCAACTTAATGACTATAAAACCAACTGCAGCTCCTTCGAAATGAAACTTCAACTGCCACCACACTGTCTGATCCTTCACAACAACTTGTTACTTCACCAACTTCAGTCCTTCACCACTCCAAGTGCTTCAACTGCTCATGATCCTTCACAACCCTCGGTTGATTCACCAGCTTCGTAGCTCTTTCACAAATGATGGCTTCACTGATCCCAATCCTTCATGGCTTCAGCACCACTTCACTGTTTTTCAAGAAAACGATGATCTTGAAAAGTTATTGAATCACCAACTAGAGATGGCAACGGGGCAGATACGGTGCAGATCATCCATGACCCAAACCCGACCCGTAACCAAAACCCGAAACCCGAACCCGATTTTAAACCCGGTCCTCGGGTAAAAATCTTCACCCGAGCACGAACCCGGTATCCGACCCGAACCCGATGATCCAACCCGAATCCGC